>JASAMY010003325.1:0-37592 GCA_030248085.1 Paralinhomoeus sp. GSCO2_6 | reverse complement strand
CCCATAAGAATATTCATGTACTACGGTATCGATAGAAATCGACTATGTTATCGATCATATAAAAAGTGTCTTCTGAAAATTGTGATATTCATCAAACATTCAACAGAAGCACTCGGCGACTCTCTGATGTACTTTTCTGCAGGGTCGTGTCGGTCGTGTCGGTGGCACGATTTTGCGGTATCCACGATCTGGATAGTACAATCTATCGCCGTGGTTTCCACTGTCCACGAAGCCGTCAGCTGCGCCAGGCGACTGCTGATGTACTTTTCCGCAGAGTCGTGTCAGTCGTGTCGGTGGCACGATTTTGCGGTATCCACGATCTATACAAAGCGCTGAGCTGCGCCAGGCGACTGCTGATGTACTTTTCCGCAGGGTCGTGTCGGTCGTGTCGGTGGCACGATTTTGCGGTATCCACGATCTGGATAGTACAATCTACGCCGTGGTTTCCACTGTCCACGAAGCCGTCAGCTGCGCCAGGCGACTGCTGATGTACTTTTCCGCAGGGTCGTGTCGGTCGTGTCGGTGGCACGATTTTGCGGTATCCACTATCTTCAACGAGCTGAGCTGCGCCATGCGACGCCGGATGTACTTTTCCGCAGGGTCGTGTCGGTCGTGTCGGTGGCACGATTTTGCGGTATCCACGATCTGGATAGATACAAGAGCGCTGTCCGTCCACGAAGCCGCACCTGCGCCACGCGACTCCAGATGGACTTGTCCGCAGGGTCGTGTCGGTCGTGTCGGTGGCACGATTTTGCGGTATCCACGATCTATACAAAGCGCTGAGCTGCGCCAGGCGACTCCTGATGTACTTTTCCGCAGGGTCGTGTCGGTCGTGTCGGTGGCACGATTTTGCGGTATCCACGATCTATACAGAAGCGCTGAGCTGCGCCAGGCGACTGCTGATGTACTTTTCCGCAGGGTCGTGTGGTGTGTCGGGTTGCGGTATCCAAGCGCTGAGCTGCGCCAGGCGACTGCTGATGTACTTTCCGCAGGGTCGTGTCGCTCGTGTCGGTGGCACGATTTTGCGGTATCCACGATCTATACAAAGCGCTGAGCTGCGCCAGGCGACTCCTGATGTACTTTTCCGCAGGGTCGTGTCGGTCGTGTCGGTGGCACGATTTTGCGGTATCCACGATCTATAAAAAGAGCTGAGCTGCGCCAGGCGGCCAGCGGGGGGGGGGCCGGGCGGGGGGGGAGCGCGAGCGCCCAGGCGACTCCTGATGTACTTTTCCGCAGGGTCGTGTCGGTCGTGTCGGTGGCACGATTTTGCGGTATCCACGATCAATACAAAGCGCTGAGCTGCGCCAGGCGACTCCTGATGTACTTTTCCGCAGGGTCGTGTCGGTCGTGTCGGTGGCACGATTTTGCGGTATCCACGATCTGGAAAGAACAAACAACGCCGTGAATACCACTGTCCACGAAGCCGTCAGCTGCGCCAGGCGACTGCTGATGTAGTTTTCCGCAGGGTCGTGTCGGTCGTGTCGGTGGCACGATTTTGCGGTATCCACGATCTATACAAAGCGCTGAGCTGCGCCAGGCGACTCCTGATGTACTTTTCCGCAGGGTCGTGTCGGTCGTGTCGGTGGCACGATTTTGCGGTATCCACGATCTATACAAAGCGCTGAGCTGCGCCAGGCGACTCCTGATGTACTTTTCCGCAGGGTCGTGTCGGTCGTGTCGGTGGCACGATTTTGCGGTATCCACGATCTATACAAAGCGCTGAGCTGCGCCAGGCGACTCCTGATGTACTTTTTCCGCAGGGTCGTGTCGGTCGTGTCGGTGGCACGATTTTGCGGTATCCACGATCTATACAAAGCGCTGAGCTGCGCCAGGCGACTGCTGATGTACTTTTCCGCAGGGTCGTGTCGGTCGTGTCGGTGGCACGATTTTGCGGTATCCACGATCTATACAAAGCGCTGAGCTGCGCCAGGCGACTCCTGATGTACTTTTCCGCAGGGTCGTGTCGGTCGTGTCGGTGGCACGATTTTGCGGTATCCACGATCTATACAAAGCGCTGAGCTGCGCCAGGCGACTCCTGATGTACTTTTCCGCAGGGTCGTGTCGGTCGTGTCGGTGGCACGATTTTGCGGTATCCACGATCTATACAAAGCGCTGAGCTGCGCCAGGCGACTGCTGATGTACTTTTCCGCAGGGTCGTGTCGGTCGTGTCGGTGGCACGATTTTGCGGTATCCACGATCTGGATAGTCCCCGACAAAGCCGGCTGAGCTGCGCGCCAGGCGACTGCTGATGTACTTTTCCGCAGGGTCGTGTCGGTCGTGTCGGTGGCACGATTTTGCGGTATCCACGATCTATACAAAGCGCTGAGCTGCGCCAGGCGACTCCTGATGTACTTTTCCGCAGGGTCGTGTCGGTCGTGTCGGTGGCACGATTTTGCGGTATCCACGATCTATACAAAGCGCTGAGCTGCGCCAGGCGACTCCTGATGTACTTTTCCGCAGCGTCGTGTCGGTCGTGTCGGTGGCACGATTTTGCGGTATCCACGATCTATACAAAGCGCTGAGCTGCGCCAGGCGACTCCTGATGTACTTTTCCGCAGGGTCGTGTCGGTCGTGTCGGTGGCACGATTTTGCGGTATCCACGATCTATACAAAGCGCTGAGCTGCGCCAGGCGACTCCTGATGTACTTTTCCGCAGCGTCGTGTCGGTCGTGTCGGTGGCACGATTTTGCGGTATCCACGATCTATACAAAGCGCTGAGCTGCGCCAGGCGACTCCTGATGTACTTTTCCGCAGGGTCGTGTCGGTCGTGTCGGTGGCACGATTTTGCGGTATCCACGATCTGGATAGTACAATCTACGCCGTGGTTTCCACTGTCCACGAAGCCGTCAGCTGCGCCAGGCGACTGCTGATGTACTTTTCCGCAGGGTCGTGTCGGTCGTGTCGGTGGCACGATTTTGCGGTATCCACGATCTATACAAAGCGCTGAGCTGCGCCAGGCGACTGCTGATGTACTTTTCCGCAGGGTCGTGTCGGTCGTGTCGGTGGCACGATTTTGCGGTATCCACGATCTGGATAGTACAATCTACGCCGTGGTTTCCACTGTCCACGAAGCCGTCAGCTGCGCCAGGCGACTGCTGATGTACTTTTCCGCAGGGTCGTGTCGGTCGTGTCGGTGGCACGATTTTGCGGTATCCACGATCTATACAAAGCGCTGAGCTGCGCCAGGCGACTCCTGATGTACTTTTCCGCAGGGTCGTGTCGGTCGTGTCGGTGGCACGATTTTGCGGTATCCACGATCTATACAAAGCGCTGAGCTGCGCCAGGCGACTCCTGATGTACTTTTCCGCAGGGTCGTGTCGGTAGTGTCGGTGGCACGACTTTGCGCTATCCAGGTCCTATACAAAGCGCTGAGCTGCGCCAGGCGACTGCTGATGTACTTTTCCGCAGGGTCGTGTCGGTCGTGTCGGGGTGGCACGATTTTGCGGTATCCACGATCTATACAAAGCGCTGAGCTGCGCCAGGCGACTCCTGATGTACTTTTCCGCAGGTTCGTGTCTGTCTTGTCGGCTTCACGATCTTGCGGGATCGACGATCTATACAAAGCGCTGAGCTGCGCCAGGCGACTGCTGATGTACTTTTCCGCAGGGTCGTGTCGGTCGTGTCGGTGGCACGATTTTGCGGTATCCACGATCTATACAAAGCGCTGAGCTGCGCCAGGCGACTCCTGATGTACTTTTCCGCAGGGTCGTGTCGGTCGTGTCGGTGGCACGATTTTGCGGTATCCACGATCTATACAAAGCGCTGAGCTGCGCCAGGCGACTGCTGATGTACTTTTCCGCAGGGTCGTGTCGGTCGTGTCGGTGGCACGATTTTGCGGTATCCACGATCTATACAAAGCGCTGAGCTGCGCCAGGCGACTCCTGATGTACTTTTCCGCAGGGTCGTGTCGGTCGTGTCGGTGGCACGATTTTGCGGTATCCACGATCTATACAAAGCGCTGAGCTGCGCCAGGCGACTGCCTGATGTACTTTTCCGCAGGGTCGTGTCGGTCGTGTCGGTGGCACGATTTTGCGGTATCCACGATCTGGATAGTACAATCTACGCCGTGGTTTCCACTGTCCACGAAGCCGTCAGCTGCGCCAGGCGACTGCTGATGTACTTTTCCGCAGGGTCGTGTCGGTCGTGTCGGTGGCACGATTTTGCGGTATCCACGATCTATACAAAGCGCTGAGCTGCGCCAGGCGACTCCTGATGTACTTTTCCGCAGGGTCGTGTCGGTCGTGTCGGTGGCACGATTTTGCGGTATCCACGATCTATACAAAGCGCTGAGCTGCGCCAGGCGACTCCTGATGTACTTTTCCGCAGCGTCGTGTCGGTCGTGTCGGTGGCACGATTTTGCGGTATCCACGATCTATACAAAGCGCTGAGCTGCGCCAGGCGACTCCTGATGTACTTTTCCGCAGGGTCGTGTCGGTCGTGTCGGTGGCACGATTTTGCGGTATCCACGATCTATACAAAGCGCTGAGCTGCGCCAGGCGACTCCTGATGTACTTTTCCGCAGCGTCGTGTCGGTCGTGTCGGTGGCACGATTTTGCGGTATCCACGATCTATACAAAGCGCTGAGCTGCGCCAGGCGACTCCTGATGTACTTTTCCGCAGGGTCGTGTCGGTCGTGTCGGTGGCACGATTTTGCGGTATCCACGATCTGGATAGTACAATCTACGCCGTGGTTTCCACTGTCCACGAAGCCGTCAGCTGCGCCAGGCGACTGCTGATGTACTTTTCCGCAGGGTCGTGTCGGTCGTGTCGGTGGCACGATTTTGCGGTATCCACGATCTATACAAAGCGCTGAGCTGCGCCAGGCGACTGCTGATGTACTTTTCCGCAGGGTCGTGTCGGTCGTGTCGGTGGCACGATTTTGCGGTATCCACGATCTGGATAGTACAATCTACGCCGTGGTTTCCACTGTCCACGAAGCCGTCAGCTGCGCCAGGCGACTGCTGATGTACTTTTCCGCAGGGTCGTGTCGGTCGTGTCGGTGGCACGATTTTGCGGTATCCACGATCTATACAAAGCGCTGAGCTGCGCCAGGCGACTCCTGATGTACTTTTCCGCAGGGTCGTGTCGGTCGTGTCGGTGTCACGATTTTGCGGTATCCTCCCTGGATACAACCCGGGGTCCCGCGCGAGGCGACTCCTGATGTACTTTTCCGCAGGGTCGTGTCGGTCGTGTCGGTGGCACGATTTTGCGGTATCCACGATCTATACAAAGCGCTGAGCTGCGCCAGGCGACTGCTGATGTACTTTTCCGCAGGGTCGTGTCGGTCGTGTCGGTGGCACGATTTTGCGGTATCCACGATCTATACAAAGCGCTGAGCAGCCCCAGGCGACTCCAGATGTACTTTTCCGCAGGGTCGTGTCGGTCGTGTCGGTGGCACGATTTGGCGGTATCCACGATCTATATTCAAAGCGCTGAGCTGCGCCAGGCGACTGCTGATGTACTTTTCCGCAGGGTCGTGTCGGTCGTGTCGGTGGCACGATTGTGCGGTCTCCCCGATCGATACCCAGCGCTGTGCTGCGCGGGGCGACTGCTGATTGAGGCGTGCGCAGGGTCGTGTCGGTCGTGTCGGTGGCACGATTTTGCGGTATCCACGATCTGGATATCTGCCGTGGTTTCCACTGTCCACGAAGCCGTCAGCTGCGCCAGGCGACTGCTGATGTACTTTTCCGCAGGGTCGTGTCGGTCGTGTCGGTGGCACGAGTTTGCGGTATCCACGATCTATATTCAAAGCGCTGAGCTGCGCCAGGCGACTGCTGATGTACTTTTCCGCAGGGTCGTGTCGGTCGTGTCGGTGGCACGATTTTGCGGTATCCACGATCTGGATATCTGTGGTTTCCCTGTCCACAAGCCCTCAGCTGCGCCAGGCGACTGCTGATGTACTTTTCCGCAGGGTCGTGTCGGTCGTGTCGGTGGCACGAGTTTGCGGTATCCACGATCTATATTCAAAGCGCTGAGCTGCGCCAGGCGACTGCTGATGTACTTTTCCGCAGGGTCGTGTCGGTCGTGTCGGTGGCACGATTTTGCGGTATCCACGATCTGCAAAGAGCTGAGATCCGCCAGGGGACTGCTGATGTACTTTTCCGCAGGGTCGTGTCGGTCGTGTCGGTGGCACGATTTTGCGGTATCCACGATCTATATCTGGGTTTTGTCAAAGCGCTGAGCTGCGCCAGGCGACTGCTGATGTACTTTTCCGCAGGGTCGTGTCGGTCGTGTCGGTGGCACGATTTTGCGGTATCCACGATCTGGATAGTACAATCTACGCCGTGGTTTCCACTGTCCACAAAGCCGTCAGATGGGCCAGGCGACTGCTGATGTACTTTTCCGCAGGGTCGTGTCGGTCGTGTCGGTGGCACGATTTTGCGGTATCCACGATCTATACAAAGCGCTGAGCTGCGCCAGGCGACTCCTGATGTACTTTTCCGCAGGGTCGTGTCGGTCGTGTCGGTGGCACGATTTTGCGGTATCCACGATCTGGATAGTACAATCTACGCCGGGGTTTCCACTGTCCACGAAGCCGTCAGCTGCGCCAGGCGACTGCTGATGTACTTTTCCGCAGGGTCGTGTCGGTCGTGTCGGTGGCACGATTTTGCGGTATCCACGATCTATACAAAGCGCTGAGCTGCGCCAGGCGACTCCTGATGTACTTTTCCGCAGGGTCGTGTCGGTCGTGTCGGTGGCACGATTTTGCGGTATCCACGATCTGGATAGTACAATCTACGCCGGGGGGGTGGTTTCCACTGTCCACGAAGCCCTGAGCTGCGCCAGGCGACTGCTGATGTACTTTTCCGCAGGGTCGTGTCGGTCGTGTCGGTGGCACGATTTTGCGGTATCCACGATCTATACAAAGCGCTGAGCTGCGCCAGGCGACTCCTGATGTACTTTTCCGCAGGGTCGTGTCGGTCGTGTCGGTGGCACGATTTTGCGGTATCCACGATCTATACAAAGCGCTGAGCTGCGCCAGGCGACTCCTGATGTACTTTTCCGCAGGGTCGTGTCGGTCGTGTCGGTGGCACGATTTTGCGGTATCCACGATCTATACAAAGCGCTGAGCTGCGCCAGGCGACTCCTGATGTACTTTTCCGCAGGGTCGTGTCGGTCGTGTCGGTGGCACGATTTTGCGGTATCCACGATCTATACAAAGCGCTGAGCTGCGCCAGGCGACTCCTGATGTACTTTTCCGCAGGGTCGTGTCGGTCGTGTCGGTGGCACGATTTTGCGGTATCCACGATCTATACAAAGCGCTGAGCTGCGCCAGGCGACTCCTGATGTACTTTTCCGCAGGGTCGTGTCGGTCGTGTCGGTGGCACGATTTTGCGGTATCCACGATCTATACAAAGCGCTGAGCTGCGCCAGGCGACTCCTGATGTACTTTTCCGCAGGGTCGTGTCGGTCGTGTCGGTGGCACGATTTTGCGGTATCCACGATCTATACAAAGCGCTGAGCTGCGCCAGGCGACTCCTGATGTACTTTTCCGCAGGGTCGTGTCGGTCGTGTCGGTGGCACGATTTTGCGGTATCCACGATCTATACAAAGCGCTGAGCTGCGCCAGGCGACTCCTGATGTACTTTTCCGCAGGGTCGTGTCGGTCGTGTCGGTGGCACGATTTTGCGGTATCCACGATCTGGATAGGGCGCAAAGCGCTGAGCTGCGCCAGGCGACTCCTGATGTACTTTTCCGCAGGGTCGTGTCGGTCGTGTCGGTGGCACGATTTTGCGGTATCCACGATCTATACAAAGCGCTGAGCTGCGCCAGGCGACTCCTGATGTACTTTTCCGCAGGGTCGTGTCGGTCGTGTCGGTGGCACGATTTTGCGGTATCCACGATCTATACAAAGCGCTGAGCTGCGCCAGGCGACTCCTGATGTACTTTTCCGCAGGGTCGTGTCGGTCGTGTCGGTGGCACGATTTTGCGGTATCCACGATCTATACAAAGCGCTGAGCTGCGCCAGGCGACTCCTGATGTACTTTTCCGCAGGGTCGTGTCGGTCGTGTCGGTGGCACGATTTTGCGGTATCCACGATCTATACAAAGCGCTGAGCTGCGCCAGGCGACTCCTGATGTACTTTTCCGCAGCGTCGTGTCGGTCGTGTCGGTGGCACGATTTTGCGGTATCCACGATCTATACAAAGCGCTGAGCTGCGCCAGGCGACTCCTGATGTACTTTTCCGCAGGGTCGTGTCGGTCGTGTCGGTGGCACGATTTTGCGGTATCCACGATCTATACAAAGCGCTGAGCTGCGCCAGGCGACTCCTGATGTACTTTTCCGCAGGGTCGTGTCGGTCGTGTCGGTGGCACGATTTTGCGGTATCCACGATCTATACAAAGCGCTGAGCTGCGCCAGGCGACTCCTGATGTACTTTTCCGCAGGGTCGTGTCGGTCGTGTCGGTGGCACGATTTTGCGGTATCCACGATCTATACAAAGCGCTGAGCTGCGCCAGGCGACTCCTGATGTACTTTTCCGCAGGGTCGTGTCGGTCGTGTCGGTGGCACGATTTTGCGGTATCCACGATCTATACAAAGCGCTGAGCTGCGCCAGGCGACTCCTGATGTACTTTTCCGCAGGGTCGTGTCGGTCGTGTCGGTGGCACGATTTTGCGGTATCCACGATCTATACAAAGCGCTGAGCTGCGCCAGGCGACTCCTGATGTACTTTTCCGCAGGGTCGTGTCGGTCGTGTCGGTGGCACGATTTTGCGGTATCCACGATCTATACAAAGCGCTGAGCTGCGCCAGGCGACTCCTGATGTACTTTTCCGCAGGGTCGTGTCGGTCGTGTCGGTGGCACGATTTTGCGGTATCCACGATCTATACAAAGCGCTGAGCTGCGCCAGGCGACTCCTGATGTACTTTTCCGCAGGGTCGTGTCGGTCGTGTCGGTGGCACGATTTTGCGGTATCCACGATCTATACAAAGCGCTGAGCTGCGCCAGGCGACTCCTGATGTACTTTTCCGCAGGGTCGTGTCGGTCGTGTCGGTGGCACGATTTTGCGGTATCCACGATCTATACAAAGCGCTGAGCTGCGCCAGGCGACTCCTGATGTACTTTTCCGCAGGGTCGTGTCGGTCGTGTCGGTGGCACGATTTTGCGGTATCCACGATCTATACAAAGCGCTGAGCTGCGCCAGGCGACTCCTGATGTACTTTTCCGCAGGGTCGTGTCGGTCGTGTCGGTGGCACGATTTTGCGGTATCCACGATCTATACAAAGCGCTGAGCTGCGCCAGGCGACTCCTGATGTACTTTTCCGCAGCGTCGTGTCGGTCGTGTCGGTGGCACGATTTTGCGGTATCCACGATCTATACAAAGCGCTGAGCTGCGCCAGGCGACTCCTGATGTACTTTTCCGCAGGGTCGTGTCGGTCGTGTCGGTGGCACGATTTTGCGGTATCCACGATCTATACAAAGCGCTGAGCTGCGCCAGGCGACTCCTGATGTACTTTTCCGCAGGGTCGTGTCGGTCGTGTCGGTGGCACGATTTTGCGGTATCCACGATCTATACAAAGCGCTGAGCTGCGCCAGGCGACTCCTGATGTACTTTTCCGCAGGGTCGTGTCGGTCGTGTCGGTGGCACGATTTTGCGGTATCCACGATCTATACAAAGCGCTGAGCTGCGCCAGGCGACTCCTGATGTACTTTTCCGCAGGGTCGTGTCGGTCGTGTCGGTGGCACGATTTTGCGGTATCCACGATCTATACAAAGCGCTGAGCTGCGCCAGGCGACTCCTGATGTACTTTTCCGCAGCGTCGTGTCGGTCGTGTCGGTGGCACGATTTTGCGGTATCCACGATCTATACAAAGCGCTGAGCTGCGCCAGGCGACTCCTGATGTACTTTTCCGCAGGGTCGTGTCGGTCGTGTCGGTGGCACGATTTTGCGGTATCCACGATCTATACAAAGCGCTGAGCTGCGCCAGGCGACTCCTGATGTACTTTTCCGCAGGGTCGTGTCGGTCGTGTCGGTGGCACGATTTTGCGGTATCCACGATCTATACAAAGCGCTGAGCTGCGCCAGGCGACTCCTGATGTACTTTTCCGCAGCGTCGTGTCGGTCGTGTCGGTGGCACGATTTTGCGGTATCCACGATCTATACAAAGCGCTGAGCTGCGCCAGGCGACTCCTGATGTACTTTTCCGCAGCGTCGTGTCGGTCGTGTCGGTGGCACGATTTTGCGGTATCCACGATCTATACAAAGCGCTGAGCTGCGCCAGGCGACTCCTGATGTACTTTTCCGCAGGGTCGTGTCGGTCGTGTCGGTGGCACGATTTTGCGGTATCCACGATCTATACAAAGCGCTGAGCTGCGCCAGGCGACTCCTGATGTACTTTTCCGCAGGGTCGTGTCGGTCGTGTCGGTGGCACGATTTTGCGGTATCCACGATCTATACAAAGCGCTGAGCTGCGCCAGGCGACTCCTGATGTACTTTTCCGCAGGGTCGTGTCGGTCGTGTCGGTGGCACGATTTTGCGGTATCCACGATCTATACAAAGCGCTGAGCTGCGCCAGGCGACTCCTGATGTACTTTTCCGCAGGGTCGTGTCGGTCGTGTCGGTGGCACGATTTTGCGGTATCCACGATCTATACAAAGCGCTGAGCTGCGCCAGGCGACTCCTGATGTACTTTTCCGCAGCGTCGTGTCGGTCGTGTCGGTGGCACGATTTTGCGGTATCCACGATCTATACAAAGCGCTGAGCTGCGCCAGGCGACTCCTGATGTACTTTTCCGCAGCGTCGTGTCGGTCGTGTCGGTGGCACGATTTTGCGGTATCCACGATCTATACAAAGCGCTGAGCTGCGCCAGGCGACTCCTGATGTACTTTTCCGCAGGGTCGTGTCGGTCGTGTCGGTGGCACGATTTTGCGGTATCCACGATCTATACAAAGCGCTGAGCTGCGCCAGGCGACTCCTGATGTACTTTTCCGCAGCGTCGTGTCGGTCGTGTCGGTGGCACGATTTTGCGGTATCCACGATCTATACAAAGCGCTGAGCTGCGCCAGGCGACTCCTGATGTACTTTTCCGCAGCGTCGTGTCGGTCGTGTCGGTGGCACGATTTTGCGGTATCCACGATCTATACAAAGCGCTGAGCTGCGCCAGGCGACTCCTGATGTACTTTTCCGCAGCGTCGTGTCGGTCGTGTCGGTGGCACGATTTTGCGGTATCCACGATCTATACAAAGCGCTGAGCTGCGCCAGGCGACTCCTGATGTACTTTTCCGCAGCGTCGTGTCGGTCGTGTCGGTGGCACGATTTTGCGGTATCCACGATCTATACAAAGCGCTGAGCTGCGCCAGGCGACTCCTGATGTACTTTTCCGCAGCGTCGTGTCGGTCGTGTCGGTGGCACGATTTTGCGGTATCCACGATCTATACAAAGCGCTGAGCTGCGCCAGGCGACTCCTGATGTACTTTTCCGCAGCGTCGTGTCGGTCGTGTCGGTGGCACGATTTTGCGGTATCCACGATCTATACAAAGCGCTGAGCTGCGCCAGGCGACTCCTGATGTACTTTTCCGCAGCGTCGTGTCGGTCGTGTCGGTGGCACGATTTTGCGGTATCCACGATCTATACAAAGCGCTGAGCTGCGCCAGGCGACTCCTGATGTACTTTTCCGCAGGGTCGTGTCGGTCGTGTCGGTGGCACGATTTTGCGGTATCCACGATCTATACAAAGCGCTGAGCTGCGCCAGGCGACTCCTGATGTACTTTTCCGCAGCGTCGTGTCGGTCGTGTCGGTGGCACGATTTTGCGGTATCCACGATCTATACAAAGCGCTGAGCTGCGCCAGGCGACTCCTGATGTACTTTTCCGCAGCGTCGTGTCGGTCGTGTCGGTGGCACGATTTTGCGGTATCCACGATCTATACAAAGCGCTGAGCTGCGCCAGGCGACTCCTGATGTACTTTTCCGCAGCGTCGTGTCGGTCGTGTCGGTGGCACGATTTTGCGGTATCCACGATCTATACAAAGCGCTGAGCTGCGCCAGGCGACTCCTGATGTACTTTTCCGCAGGGTCGTGTCGGTCGTGTCGGTGGCACGATTTTGCGGTATCCACGATATATAGTTTGCAAAGCGCTGAGCTGCGCCAGGCGACTCCTGATGTACTTTTCCGCAGCGTCGTGTCGGTCGTGTCGGTGGCACGATTTTGCGGTATCCACGATCTATACAAAGCGCTGAGCTGCGCCAGGCGACTCCTGATGTACTTTTCCGCAGGGTCGTGTCGGTCGTGTCGGTGGCACGATTTTGCGGTATCCACGATCTGGATAGTACAATCTACGCCGTGGTTTCCACTGTCCACGAAGCCGTCAGCTGCGCCAGGCGACTGCTGATGTACTTTTCCGCAGCGTCGTGTCGGTCGTGTCGGTGGCACGATTTTGCGGTATCCACGATCTGGATAGTACAATCTACGCCGTGGTTTCCACTGTCCACGAAGCGGCGAGCTGCGCCAGATGTACTTTTCCACAGGGTCGTGTCGGTCGTGTCGGTGGCACGATTTTCCCCCACTCCATTCCCTATTAGTGTTGGCAATTTTGACGTTTTTAATTTTTAGGTAGGTAGGTTAGGTAAAACTGGCCGCAAAAAGGCCTTAGGTAGGTTAGGTTAGGTAAGCAAGATCTTTCTGCTAGGTAGGTAGGTAATCGGGCAATTTCCTTAGGTTATAGGTAGGTAACTTAGGTAACTCCAAGCTGTCAAGTGTCAGGCAATATTGCATGCATGTAGTGTAAACCTCCGAGCTGCGCTTGTCAGCGCTATGCATTGAACTTATCTTTACCCTGGACAGCGTTAGATGAGGTTTTAAGAGTCTTAGCTATAAACTTTGAAAGTGTTCACCAAATTTAAATGCAACAGTCAAGCTTGCCCACATTTAACATTGATTTCAGGCGCTTTGGTTGAAGTTGGCTGGCTGTTTGCCGTTATCATCCAGTGAATAAAACACATCTTATTAATTAATGAGTGTAGGCAGTGCTTACTATAAGTGCATGCGAATGTGCACTTCCTGCTTCATGTGTGCAATGCACATGCAATACGGTACATTTTATAGCATAGCCTATGCATGTTCTTCGCTCTTTCTGCAGTGCCAAACGCACGCACGCACGC
The DNA here is from genome assembly GCA_030248085.1 of Paralinhomoeus sp. GSCO2_6. Lineage (NCBI taxonomy): Eukaryota > Metazoa > Nematoda > Chromadorea > Monhysterida > Linhomoeidae > Paralinhomoeus > Paralinhomoeus sp. GSCO2_6. The sequence continues at coordinate 24,493 of JASAMY010003325.1, read as the reverse complement.
ACGCACGCACGCACGCACGCACGCACGCACGCACGCACGCACGCACGCACGCACGCACGCACGCACGCACGCACGCACGCACGCACGCGCGCACGCACGCACGCACGCACGCACGCACGCGCGCACGCGCGCACGCACGCACACACGCACGCACTCACGCACGGCGCGCGCACGCACGTAAGCACGCACTGACGGACGGACGCACGCACGCACGCACGCACGCACGCACGCACGCACGCACGCACGCACGCACGCGCGCACTCACGCACGCACGCGCGCACGCACGGGCGCACGCACTCGCGGACGCACGCACGCACGCACGCACACACGCACGCACTCACGCACGCACGCACGCACGCACGCACGCACGCGCGCACGCACGCACGCCCGCGCGCACGCACGTAAGCACGCACTGACGGACGGACGCACGCACGCACGCACACACGCACGCACGTAAGCACGCACTGACGGACGCATGCACGCACGCACGCACGCACGCACGCACGCACGCACGCACGCACGCACGCACGCACGCACGCACGCACGCACGCACGCACGCACGCACGCACGCACGCACGCACGCACGCACGCACGCACGCACGCACGCACGCACGCACGCACGCACGCACGCACGCACGCACGCACGTAAGCACGCACTGACGCACGCACGCACGCACGCACGCACGCACGCACGCACGCACGCACGCACGCACGCACGCACGCACGCACGCACGCACGCACGCACGCGCACACGCACGCACGCACGCACGCACGCACGCACGCACGCACGCACGCACGCACGCACGCACGCACACACGCACGCACGCACGCACGCACGCGCGCACGCGCGCGCGCACGCACGCACACACGCACGCACTCACGCACGCGCGCGCGCACGCACGTAAGCACGCACTGACGGACGGACGCACGCACGCACGCACACACGCACGCACGTAAGCACGCACTGACGGACGCATGCACGCACGCACGCACGCACGCACGCACGCACGCCCGCACGCACGCACGCACGCACTCACGCACGCATGCGTGCATATGTTAGCATGCACTCCAGCTGCCATGCACTATCGCTTCTGCACTGCCACATTACTGGTCAGCAGAGAGCGCCAGCTCAAAAAATTTTACGAGATGAGAGAGAGCATTAAAACTCGCACGCACACGCACACGCATGCATGCACGCACACGCACAAACACAGATGGCATGTACAATACTGTCTCTGACGCGCATTGCTGCTTAGACACTGACACGCACCTTGCGTATGTTCACAATAGGGACGAGTTCATTGAAGCTCAGAACGCCTACACATGCACACACCCACGTACGCACGCCACAAAACACGCACCTTGTACAGATGCTGACATGCACTATTGCTGGCACGCATTGTCGCTGGCACGCACGTTTGCTGGGAGTGGCACGCACTAACACACCGACACGCGCCTGTCACATTTTCATTAGGGGCGAGGCGCGCAGCGCCGAGAAAGTCGCGCCGCTATAGCAGCAGCTCGCGACTTAGCGCCGCGCTAGTACTGTATAATACTGTACAACCTATCACGTCGAGTTTGGGGGTCTCAAGAGTCACCCACCCGCCCACCCACTGATTCAGTAGGTGTTCTTGAGGAGCATTCGCAAAGATTTAGTTTCTGTAGACGTCCAATAGACTACAATGTACACAAGGCTACGAATATCTCGTCAGAGACGCAGCGGACAAAGAAGTGATCTTCTTGCCAACATCAATGCAACAAGCAATCAAACCCGACCGCCGCAAACGCAAACAATAGCCACGCCAGCCCACCCGTATCTGCAAAATGTTTCTGCTTGCACAAATCCATTTTTTGAGTCCACGAATTTTAGCTTAGGTAGGTAACCTAGTAGGTAACGGCAAAATCTAGGTAGGTAGGTTAGGTACAGGTAGCTCGATTTTCGCGCTAGGTAGGTTAGGTTAGGTTACCTAGGCCAAAAAAAGGCTAGGTAACCTACTAGGTAGGTAACCTAGCTAGGTAGGTTGCCATCACTATTCCCTATTGCCTCTGAGTGGTCTTTTCAGTGCGTCTTTTGCGCAGCCTAATCTTCTGCCTACATTTGGGTGTTTTGATCGCGCACCTTTCTGCACACTAAGCTCCAGGCATCGCCACCCTCCCGCTCTTCCCCCACCCCATTCCCTATTGCCTCTGGGTGGTCTTTTCGGTGCGTCTTTTGCGCAGCCTAATCTTCTGCCTACATTTGGGTGTTTTGATCGCGCACCTTTCTGCACACTAAGCTCCAGGCATCGCCACCCTCCCGCTCTTCCCCCACCCCATTCCCTATTGCCTCTGAGTGGTCTTTTCGGTGCGTCTTTTGCGCAGCCTAATCTTCTGCCTACATTTGGGTGTTTTGTCTTTGTCGCTTTTCTGCAACAACAAAACGCATGAGTATGCCTGTTGTTTGTGTACATGGGATTTTCGCGAACGTGGCTCGAGCATTTTTATTTAATTTTTAATTTTTAAAAAAGCGCTGAGCCTTATTTAATTTATTTAAATTATGTAATTAATTTAATTGTTTTTTTTTTACCTGCATGTAATTTGAAGTTCAATTCAGTTCTAGCAGCACTGCACCCAACCATTTTGTCTGGGCGATGCGAACGCACGCACGCACACGCACCAATCAGCAAGCGGCGCTGCGGAGACGGAGGCGCAGCCACGCCCAGAGTGAATAGAGCGCCCACGACGATGGCGCGTCACACTACTGACCGACTTTCGCTGACGTCATCGCCGAGTAGAGACAGACAATGCACGCAATTTTTCAAAATGAGCTAAATAACCATAATTTGCACTATTCCTGCGGAAAAGTACATCGGCAGTCGCCTGGCGCAGCTCACCGCTTCGTGGACAGTGGAAACCACGGCGTAGATTGTACTATCCAGATCGTGGATACCGCAAAATCGTGCCACCGACACGACCGACATGACCCTGTGGAAAAGTACATCTGGCGCAGCTCGCCGCTTCGTGGACAGTGGAAACCACGTCGCAGATTGTAGTATCCAGATCGTGGATACCGCAAAATCGTGCCACCGACACGACCGACACGACCCTGTGGAAAAGTACATCTGGCGCAGCTCGCCGCTTCGTGGACAGTGGAAACCACGTCGTAGATTGTACTATCCAGATCGTGGATACCGCAAAATCGTGCCACCGACACGACCGACACGACCCTGTGAAAAAGTACATCTGGCGCAGCTCGCCGCTTCGTGGACAGTGGAAACCACGTCGTAGATTGTAGTATCCAGATCGTGGATACCGCAAAATCGTGCCACCGACACGACCGACACGACCCTGTGAAAAAGTACATCTGGCGCAGCTCGCCGCTTCGTGGACAGTGGAAACCACGTCGTAGACTGTACTATCCAGATCGTGGATACCGCAAAATCGTGCCACCGACACGACCGACACGACCCTGTGGAAAAGTACATCTGGCGCAGCTCACCGCTTCGTGGACAGTGGAAACCACGTCGTAGATTGTAGTATCCAGATCGTGGATACCGCAAAATCGTGCCACCGACACGACCGACACGACCCTGTGAAAAAGTACATCTGGCGCAGCTCGCCGCTTCGTGGACAGTGGAAACCACGTCGTAGACTGTACTATCCAGATCGTGGATACCGCAAAATCGTGCCACCGACACGACCGACACGACCCTGTGGAAAAGTACATCTGGCGCAGCTCGCCGCTTCGTGGACAGTGGAAACCACGTCGTAGATTGTACTATCCAGATCGTGGATACCGCAAAATCGTGCCACCGACACGACCGACACGACCCTGTGAAAAAGTACATCTGGCGCAGCTCGCCGCTTCGTGGACAGTGGAAACCACGTCGTAGATTGTAGTATCCAGATCGTGGATACCGCAAAATCGTGCCACCGACACGACCGACACGACCCTGTGAAAAAGTACATCTGGCGCAGCTCGCCGCTTCGTGGACAGTGGAAACCACGTCGTAGACTGTACTATCCAGATCGTGGATACCGCAAAATCGTGCCACCGACACGACCGACACGACCCTGTGGAAAAGTACATCTGGCGCAGCTCACCGCTTCGTGGACAGTGGAAACCACGTCGTAGATTGTAGTATCCAGATCGTGGATACCGAAAAATCGTGCCACCGACACGACCGACACGACCCTGTGAAAAAGTACATCTGGCGCAGCTCGCCGCTTCGTGGACAGTGGAAACCACGTCGTAGACTGTACTATCCAGATCGTGGATACCGCAAAATCGTGCCACCGACACGACCGACACGACCCTGTGGAAAAGTACATCTGGCGCAGCTCACCGCTTCGTGGACAGTGGAAACCACGTCGTAGACTGTACTATCCAGATCGTGGATACCGCAAAATCGTGCCACCGACACGACCGACACGACCCTGTGGAAAAGTACATCTGGCGCAGCTCACCGCTTCGTGGACAGTGGAAACCACGTCGTAGACTGTACTATCCAGATCGTGGATACCGCAAAATCGTGCCCCCGACACGACCGACACGACCCTGTGGAAAAGTACATCCTGGCGCAGCTCACCGCTTCGTGGACAGTGGAAACCACGTCGTAGACTGTACTATCCAGATCGTGGATACCGCAAAATCGTGCCACCGACACGACCGACACGACCCTGTGGAAAAGTACATCCTGGCGCAGCTCACCGCTTCGTGGACAGTGGAAACCACGTCGTAGACTGTACTATCCAGATCGTGGATACCGCAAAATCGTGCCACCGACACGACCGACACGACCCTGTGGAAAAGTACATCTGGCGCAGCTCACCGCTTCGTGGACAGTGGAAACCACGTCGTAGACTGTACTATCCAGATCGTGGATACCGCAAAATCGTGCCACCGACACGACCGACACGACCCTGTGGAAAAGTACATCTGGCGCAGCTCACCGCTTCGTGGACAGTGGAAACCACGTCGTAGACTGTACTATCCAGATCGTGGATACCGCAAAATCGTGCCACCGACACGACCGACACGACCCTGTGGAAAAGTACATCTGGCGCAGCTCACCGCTTCGTGGACAGTGGAAACCACGTCGTAGACTGTACTATCCAGATCGTGGATACCGCAAAATCGTGCCACCGACACGACCGACACGACGCTGCGGAAAAGTACATCAGCAGTCGCCTGGCGCAGCTCAGCGCTTCGTAGACAGTGGAAACCACGCGATGGTTACCACAGTCTACAAAAAGCGACGGGGATGGGGCCGCAAACTGGGTCTGGGCCGTTTTTACGTCCACACCGCCCGCCCAGTTGCTGTGCCAGATGTCGCTGTTGCGTGGCTGGTGTTGGAACCTGCTGGAAGGCGAGATAGACGGCCCTGTAGACGGGCACGAGTCGGCTGAGACTGTCGCGGTGGAAGGCGCGCGTGGCGCCGTGCAGGAGACGGACGCCGCGGGCGCGCCGACTGCGCGCGCACTCGTTGATGCAGTGCACCCAGTGCACGTTCCACTCGCAGCCCAACACGTACGCTTTCTCTGCGTCGCCGTGCACAGCGTCGACCAGACATAGGTACCAAGGGGTGTGTGACAGGGAACGCGTACCCGGGAACTCTGCCAGAACAATGTTGATCAGCATTTGGTCGTTGACATAGAGGTCGGTCACGTTGCCGTATTCCTCGCAGGCCCGGTGTGCTTTTTCGCTCCAGTTGAACGCCCGCAGTCGCGCTAGATCCATCAGCAACACGCCGGTGTTCAGTCCTAGGAGTTCAACGTTTGCGCTTCAAGATGTATACATACCCTACCACATGCAGGTACCGTGCACTTCTAGGTGACGAGGTGAATGTGATGTTGCACACGATTTGTTTCGCGAACAACATCCCTCCTCCCTACGCTCACGAAGTTCAAGATGGCGTTGTTGTTGTGCCAGGACATCCTTTCCCATGTGTGTGTCTGCATAGGTAGGTACATTGTAAGTTGCGAATAGTTAGCTTCTGTCCCTATGACGCTACCACTGTTTGTTTGAGGGTCTCAAAAGTGAATGTATTGCAGGATCGGATCTCTAAAAGGTGGAGTTGTTGCCGTGTGACGTATCGAAAGTGAATGTAGCGGTTGCATGATCTCTAAAAGGGCGCGACCGTAAATACTCTAATAGTGCCCCGGGGGGGGGGGGGGCAAGACTTGCGTTCTACAGGGACACAAATAAAACAGCGGCGGTGTCGCACGTTATACACACACGCACATGGAAAAGGTTCTCCTGGAAAAATAACGACGGCATTTAAACGCCACGCGGCGCCATGGTGCTACATGTATAGTAGCTGAGCGCGTGGTTTCGGAAAACTTGTGCGTCCGACACATCTGACACGCCGCCGTCCTGAACTATAGTGGGCTACTCGTCGTGGTTTTAGAAAACTTGCGCATAGCCCACCACGCATGGTTTTGGAGAACCGTGGTTCCGCTGATGGGGCCGCAAATTGGGGTCTGAGCCAAAAAAATTTTTTTAATAAAAAAGTAATACTTTTTTTAAAGAATATAATATCTTAAAAATTTAAGTTTACAAATTTCTAATATTTTTTAATTGCCGCCCATCACTAGGCCACCTTGCCCCGCGGCAGAACAACGCCCATGTTATGTATACGGCGACCATACATGTAACTGGGGGGGGGGCTGGGGGGATGCTTGGGGGCCTCCCAGCCGAAATTTTACCCCTACCCCGCCCCCCAACCCCCCTCCAGAATTTTCCTGAAGTTTTCCAACTTGTCTACAATTGTACAAATAGTGTACTTTTTGCCTTTTTCAGTGTATTTTGGCCTTAAAACAGCTAAATAACGCTATTTATAGCCTATTTTAACGCATTTTGACTTATTTTTGACTGTAAAGTGCCTATTTAGACACTACTTTGGCACATTTTTTCCCTTATGGGACCCCCCTCCCTCTTCAAATCTGCGTACCCCCCCCCCCCCACGCGCCCCCCAGAAGTCTCTCAGACCCCCCTCACTTCAAAAACCCGGTTAGGTACATGTATGACGGCGACGCCATGTGATCTTGTGATCCAGTTTACGGCCATTGTGCTGTGTCGGTGGTTGTTGAAGTTAGCATAGTTAACAAAATTGAAGTTAGCAAGAGCAAAGCAAAAGCGGATGCGCCCGTTCTCTGAAAAGGAGCCAGAGCGCAACTCACCGTACGGCTCGTAGATGGGGTGCTTCAGATCCGCCAAAAGAAAGAAGCCCAGGACGTAGTGTTCGGCAGCGCGGGCCATGCCAAGGGCGTGCTCTTCGTGGAAGCGGTCAAAGTGTTGCCAGAGCGACTGGACGTCCGAAAGCAGCACTATGTCGCTGTCCAAGTACAACACTCTGTCCAGGCCCGGCAGCAGCTCCTACCAACGGAGCGGAGGGAGACAGAGCAGAGTTGACGACCACGCGGCGACGCACGCGCTTACGTGCAGGAAGATGCGTTGCATCTGAGCCCTCATATGCTGCGAACTGCTCCAGACGTGCGCGTTTCTCGTCGGAAGATGAACGTTGTGGATCGTGTAATCGAAAGACATCCACTATGGACGGTATTGTGAGGCGCATTACACGGTAAACAGTGTCTGTGTTGTACGCGTGCTCTTCTACTACACAGTTTTGAGAAAATTGAGAAAATACGGAACATTTTATTTTGCATAACATATTTGTAGGTATTGCCATACATAGTTAGAATTAATTTTTCGTACTTGGTTAGTAGCTTATAGTCCGTTGCTTTTGCTTTCCTATTGTGGATGCGCCCCAACCGTCGCAACGGATTTCCATTCAGAAAGCTAAAGTCACATTTTTCAGTGAGGCGTTTTATATGGCGCACAACCACAAGTAGCGGTCTTCGGCTTATCATGTACCATTTACTTTGTCAAGAGCGACCAAAAGATTGTCTTATGCACCCATTATACAGATCATACGGACGTGCGATGTCCGTACCTGTTCGTCCAAGGCCTGCTTGAGTGGCTCCTCGGTGAATACGTGCGCGTGTACGGTAGCGCGCGAATGCAAAATGAGAGATTTGAGCATGGTCAAAGTCTCGGTCAAGCGGTCACCACAGCTGACCGTCGCCACGTGCACAATGTGCCTCGGGAGTTGTCTAGATTGTACATTACATACAATTTACAATTTTCGTAGCATTTATAATTTGGATACCGTATATATCGTAATTAGTCTTTTTTATTTAGCCCAATTACAGCATTAATGTAATTACACTGCTCCATAGACCACTTTCAGTTTCATCATAGCCCCCGCCCCCTCCTATAGGTAATTACACCCGTTCGAATGGGCCATCGTCTGAAAGTCTAATATTTTCCATGTCTGGGTGTATGTATGTATGGCCGCCGCGTAGGCGCATTGTAGCGGCTAGTATTACAAAAAACACGTCGACTGTAGTCACACACATGTAGTAGTGAATTACAATACTTGCCTACCGGTCCAGTGAATCCATTTCCACGTCCAAGGCATCGTCTCGGCACCATCCAAAGTGATCGGCTGTGCAACGGGCATAATTGGGTATCCATCGTTGACTACGTGTGAAACAAATGCTCAGAACTAAGCTCCAGAGATAGGAGTGCCATGGGTTTGAGCAAACAACCGGCAGCATCATCGCGGACTGCAACACATGCGCACACACACACGCGCGCGGGCGTGTGTGTGCGTGTGTGCACACAACATGACCTATAAAGGCCTGTGTAATAATGCGCACGACGTTTCAGTGTGTCAGACGTTGACGGAAGGGGCGTCGTAAGTTGCAGTGCCTCTCCAATAGTGCTCTTCCTCCAATAGTGCCCCGGGAGCGTCAAGATAAAAGCATAGTGCCCCCCTCCAATATTACCCCGGCCCGGCCGGTAAAGGGTATGGTATGGCATGCGCCTTTAGTAGGTACATAGGTACATACATACATATATATATCGTGTATTACACACTACTACTAACCAAAGGTAGATGTTTCAGCAACTAGCTATTAACGGTAAATCAACCATCAAATGGGGAAGATCTAGGAAAATCCATTAAATGCCCCGGGAGCACTATTGGAGGATCTACGGTAATTGGCCAACAGCACATGTTGCTTGATCTTAGCAGAACGCACGGGTGACCCCTGCTTGCTGTGTTGGCGACGCCTTTTGCCGGACACGCCTGGCAAATGCAGTCCAGACGTCATTTGTCGGCAAGTAAAAGGCGTCCAGACGGCATTTTCAGGACACGCCAGGCAAAAGGCGTCCGGCCGTCTGAAAATGCCGCCCGGACGCTACAATCTACAGTCTTCTCTAAGAGTACAATGTACAGGTACATTGGCCTATATTCGGTTGGCGCTTGAATTCAACGTCTTTTTTTTTTTGAAATCAGCTTGTATCTAGGCCTAGGGTGTGGTCGCCATGCGCACCCTGCTCTGAATAGTTGACGCTCACCCATTCAGCTGCTTCAGTAGGCGGAAGGGAATTCGTGTCACGGCCGCATTGTGTCTGCGCACGTAGCGAAGCAGTCGAGCTTAAAAATACATGCAGAGCTGCACAGCTGCGCGTGTGGACACGGCCGTCAAATAACTCATAGGCCCAGTCCAGCTGAAGATGCACTTGCCAAGGCCCAAACACTGCGCCATCGGCAGTGTGTTGCTGAGCTGCGCTGCCCTGCTCGCTTACCACTACGACTACGACTTCGTCAAGCTGGCCCCTCGCTTCCGAGGAATAAGCGGTGCGTTGTACACTGTGCACGGCCTGCGTCTACGCTGCTGTACTGGGGCAGGAACGACGAACTTCGGCGAACGTTACTCGTGTGTTGAAACTAACATACAATGTAGGTTCGTGCATTACATGTGCATACTACTACAAGGGAGGATGTGCGTACTACTTACTACGTACTGGATATGTACCGTAAATCCTCCAATAGTGCCCCCGGGGCACTATTTTTTCAACCTCTCCTTACCCGGGGGCACTATTGGAGGGGGGGGCACTATTGGAGGGGGGGGGGGCTTCTATTATTTCAACCTAAAAATTTTGAATGGTAATGCTAGTTTCGCTGTCAAAATTGCCGATTTTTCGGCGATTTTGATCACTTTTGCCACATTTAATGGTTGATTTACCGTTAATAGTTGCTGAAACGTACTATTATTGGTTAGTAGTAGTCTGTATACACGATATAAATGTACCTACCACTATATTTTTGCCCATAAAAGGCCCATGGCACAACATACCCCTTACCCCCGGGGGCACTATTGGAGGGGGGGGGGGGCTCTATTATTTCAACTTTGCCGTACCCGGGGGCACTATTGGAGGGGGGGGGGGGTTGTATTGGAGGATTTACGGTAGGTGTTTTCTGCGCGAAACGTATCCCCCGAAATTTTTGCGAGACTGTCGCCATCGCCGAATTTCGGATATACACGACTGCATATGTTGACAACAGGTGCGGAAAGGAAGCTGCATATAAAGAGTGTTTTTTTTTAAATTAACCGATTTGTTTCTTGAATAACTTTTGATTTCTTTATCGGATTTTTGTGAAATTTGGACCATAGACGCAGAACGCTTTGGGATTTTGTCTAGAAGAGGAATCATCGAAATCGGATAAGATTTCAAAAAGTTATGACGCTTCAAATTTGAAGTCCGAATTTGCCAGGCCTCAAGGTGTAGGTAGGTTGGTTCGATGTCAGAGAGCAATTCGCTCAACGTCAATCGAAAAAGTAGGTCGAGGGAGTTCTACACCACCTTTTTTAGGTTTATGTTCAAAAATTTTTATTCAGAAGCGGACCTCCAAACCTTTTCCAATGAGGTTGAGCAAAAAGTGCATTTTCAGATTTGGGCCTGCCACTGCTGCGGCGTAAAAGCTGGCCCATCCGCATAATTGGGTCAAACAACCTTCAGGACATTCCCAACAGATGTAGTGTCTCAGACTTTCATTTTAAACGTTCAATAAAAATGTTCAGTGGAATGCTTTAGCAGTGCGCGTTTTTTGCTCAGACTTTGAATTTCGCCACTGTTGTGATGCAAATTCCAAAACCGGCTCAAAACGGGCATCATTATCATGTAGCCCATGAAATTTCGCACACTTCCAGAAGTTTTGCTGGAGACGGCCGAAAAAGACAGGTGTTTGACTGCAGTGTGCATGTATTGCGCCTAGATCATTTACCCGCAAATTCGGACTTCAAATTTGAAGGGTCATAACTTTTTGAAATCTTATCCGATTTCGATGATTCCTCTTCTAGACAAAATCCCAAAGCGTTCTGCATCTATGGTCCAAATTTCACAAAATTCCGATAAAGAAATCAAAAGTTATTCAAGAAACAAATCGGTTAATTTAAAAAAAAAACACTCTTTACATGTATAGTGGCTTCAATCGTTTGCAGTACAAGCATGTCATATGTATATCAACACACACACGAATCGAATCAAGGTTGTCACTCAGTCATTTACTCACTCGGTCCGGTTCAATTTTCAGACTGCGAAGCCGATCGGCTCCTCGATTGGCGGCTAGCTGTAACGAATGGAACGTTTCGTTCACGCAGTCCTCTTCGCCAAAATTGTTTTAAACACGCACATACAAATGTGCCTACAGACACCGTACTGTACGTACCGTTTTATGCCGAAATGGACAACATGGAATGCAGTCATGGAATGGATGCGAAATGCGAATGAATGCAGTCAGCGAAACTTCCAGACGCATATTCACCATCCTATTCCCACCTTTCTGTAACATATAATCGTCTGTATTGTACCTGCATTGCATATGTACGTATACCGACGTGTGTAAGTGTGAGATTTGGTCAGCAGAGCGCAGAGAGCACTGTCGAGAGCCAGCCAACGCAGCGAAACGCAACCGTCAGTGTCGAGCGGAGTCGAAGGGGCGTCCGCAGAGTGTTCCCTTTCTGAGCGGCGATACGCTGCGCGCGCTGGCGGACAAGCGCTACGACGAGACCACGGCCGCGCAGCCCTGCTGGACGGCAAAGGACGTGCGCCGGGGCGACGTCATCTTCGTGAAGACGGACTTCGAGGCAACGCCTCTCCATTCTCGCTGGCGAATTTCTTGGAAATTGAACAGGACGGCTAATTCAGCGGCGCTTCCTGACGCGGGTGCACCCCTTCATCGAGCGGCCCTACGTCCTCGTGACGGGCAACAGCGACGCTCGGAGCGGCTCGAGCGCCGCCGCCGCGCCAGCGACGACGCGTGCCAACAGCATGCTGCACAAATGGTTCGGCCAGAACGCGCTGCGGGGCCACGCGAAGCTCTCGCCACTACCCATCGGCCTGGAAAACGCCCGATGGGGTCGTTGGAATCAGGTATGCAATATAGGCGGAAGAACCACTGTTCCGAATGCGCTGCGAGAGTCTGCAGGCACAGTAGTTTGCTTTGTAGGACTTCATCGCACAGTTCCTGCAACGGCCACTCAAGCCGTGGAAGGATCGCAAGACTTTCCTCTACGCAAACTTTAACGTCAAGACCAACCCCAGGGTTAGAAGGAAGGCGCTTGAGCATTTCCGGACTCTCGGCGCAGAAGTCGGCAGCGACGCGCCGTGAGAGACCGTTGCAAACTTGCGGTCAAAACACTCGTCACGTACACCTATGTATACGGTATGTAGAGTATACCGGTAGTAGTGTAGAATCAACTTCACTGGGCTCACTACATAGGTACTACCGCAGCATACCGTCTGCGCGTTCAGACTGTCTTTCACGCAGTACATGGAGAAGTTGAACGACACCAAGTTCGTCGTGTCGCCGCCGGGCAACGGCTTGGACTGTCACCGGCACTGGGAGGCGCTGGCGCTCGGCTGCGCGCCTCTCGTGCTCGCCGGCGACCTCGACCCCCTCTTCGCCGGCACAGCCGCCCTACTCGTCCAACAGTACGACGCCGTCAACCTCAGGTGATTCATTACGCAGATTGATTATTACGTGTCTTAACACACACGGAGACAGTTGTATTGCCGAGTAGTACGAGGCATGTGAGTGTCTCTGGTCGAAGCATTCAGCTGGCTTCGAGGCGTCGACGCTGCGACGAGTGAGCGGCACTGCGCGGCGATCGTGCCATCCAAGGTGACCACAAAGTATTGGCTCAACGAAATACAAGAGGCATCGCGCTCGGCTATTTCCTCAACAGCGAAATGAAATACCTACGTATATACATACGAATACGGCGATTATAGTATGATATGGGAGGAGGGTAAAAACACTCGAAATACGACATGCAGTGTATCTGGCAACGCCAAGTATCGAGTCTCAACGTTTGCGTTCACTCCCTTGGTCCGTCAGCGACTCGTATGAGCGCGTAGAGGGTGTCGCCGACGACGTGATCGCACTTGGACAGCGCGGTGATGGAGTAGAAGATCGTCCTGCCGAGTCTGTCCCTCGCGTCGCGGTCAAACGCCGTGACCAGCCAATAACCTGCACGCATTGCCATCTGTACGGTCAGAGCGGTTTTCATCACAGCTGGTAGAAGCCGTATTCTTCCTGATTCCTTCGTTCACTTCCCTACAGTGCTGTCCCTACGGAATCATCATACCGTATATACTACCTACACCTAGGTATTGCGCATACATGATTTTGCTGCTGTTGTCGTATCCGTATGTCAGAAGATCCGTAAGGATTGCTTCAAACACAAAATGATGCGTGCACAGAAGGAAGCGTGCTCAAACGATGCTCAGAAAAGTCGCAATTCTTTCCCTTGCGTGTACAATTTAGGTGTTTTCTCCTCACCGCCTCTGTTGCCTTGGGCAAAGACCAGAATAGACTTCGCGTGTCCGCTTAGCGAATCGCTCTTGCTTGCCTTGATGCCCTTCTCAATGAAGCCCTTCAGCTCTGCGTCAGCGCAGTCTTCTTCGCCGTCTATACATACACCGTTGCGTTCTGCACTGGGCGTTCTATTCTCATGCCATTCCATAAACGCGGGAAAACTCCCAGCCCCTGCCCGTTCTGCAAAAACTAACGACATTCGCCCATGTACCGTAGTCGCAGTAAGGCCTCAGGAGCCAGTTACGAGTTCACGCACCAAGGTTGGTCGTAACGACGCTCGCGCCGAGCTGGGCGAAGGGCGGTTCGGCGGGCAGCGGTGACACGCGCGCGAGCTTGTAGTAGAGGACGCCCGAACTTTGGACCGTCGTGTAATGGCAGCCGTTCTGGGGCGCGTCGTTTCCGTAGCTGATGCGCTGCGTCGCCGCTATGGGCGTGTGCACGGGCAGGTCCATGTCCAGAATGAACGCTGCGAAGGCGGCTGAATGGAGAGGCGCGAATCGCGCGACTCGCACTGCGACGACATTCGACATTGTCATCACAAATGGCGTTCAACAATGTGCACGGCGAAGTTGGAGTTTAGAACTTCAGGCAGTTCATCGTTCATCAAGAGAGACATATAAATGGATTCTGGTATCCACTGAAAGTATGCATCTCTCTGTGTCGGAACAAGCTCGTTTCAAACACTTGAATGTGTTGCCTTTCATTCAAAACTTCAGTGCTTCGGCAGGGATTGGACGGTGTTTGGCTTCCTGGATTTCTTTAGCGGTGCCGATTCCTTTGGAATCGGTGAAATCGCCGCACAAGCTTCAATGATACGACGCCCCGTTATTGTCTCCTTTGTTCCATTACAAAATGCACTGTTGTTGTTGCATCCACGTCCACAGGACGTCCACGTCCGTGCGTAGGTGCATAGGAATGCACTGATGCGTCCTAAAGGCGTTCACACTGCCCCCTGAAAAATGCGATGTTGCTGCATTGCAGAATGCTACACCACCTTGCTTTTTTAGTCCAAAAATCTGCATTGAAATTGCCGATGGAGGAGGCAGGAAAGAGGACCTCCAAGTCCGTGCGTAGGTACACAGGAATGCACTGATGCGCCCTAAAGGCATCCACGCTGCACCCTCCCCGCCCTAATACAGGGCCAAAGGAGTCAACGCTACCTTTTGGCACACTGCCTGTGTATCCGGGTAGGTAGCCCCGTAGCAGAGGGGAGTGGGTGGCTGGCTGGCTGGACCGACGCGCGTACTGGTGAACGCACTAGTGCGTTCGCAAGTACGCGGCGGAAAATAACGCAGACTTTCAGCCGCGTTGTTTTCCGCAAAAATTGCGGAAAGACCCAGAAATTTTCCTCCTTGATTGGACACGTCCGAGTCCTATCCTTAACATTGCGTTTTTCCAGATTTACCCAGAAATTTTGCGCCCAGACACAGAAATTTTCCTCACAGATTGGGCCCTATCCTCAAGCATGTGTTTTCACAGAAACTTTGCTGGAGGACACAGAAATTTTGCTCCGCGATTTGCGGAAAATAACGTGGCAGAAACTTTCAAAATTGACCCAGAAATGTTGCTCTGAGACCCAGAAATTTCGTCCCAGATTGGGACACATCCCAGTCCTATGCTTTGCTTTGCTTTTTGCTTTTTTGCTTTGTTGCACGATGCTTTTTCCCAAATTTGACCTAGAAACACAAATTTTTCTCACAAATTGGGCCCTATCCTTAAGCATGTGTTTTGACAGAAATTTTGCTCGTGGACACAGAAATATGAAATGTTTTTTAATATTTTTATAATTTTTTTAGAATAAATCTAAAAAAGGTGTATCTCCAAATTGGACCTAAAAATGCTCAAAACAAATTTCGGCCCGATCCGTCAAGCCATAAAGGAGAACCGGTCGGTAACGGATGGACAGACGAACAGACGGACGGACGGACAGACCATTACGAATTTTTCCGTCCGTATATGAACTCGCCGCGCTGACGCGCGTCGAAAAAAGGGAAGACAAGACAGGCCGCCCTCAATAATTGTGCATACCGTAAATCCTCCAAAGGAGTCCCCCCTTCCAATAGTGCCCCCCTCACCGGGTAAGGCAAGGTTAAAATAATAGTGCCCCCGGAGGTAAGGGTTTGTTATGCCATGTGCCTTTTATGGGCAAAAATAAAGTGGTAGGTACATACGGTATATCTCGTGTATACACATTACTACTAATCAATAATAGTTGGTTTCAGCTACTATTAATGGCAAATCAGGGTGTACGCGGCAGCGTACAACCCTAATATGTGAGCACTTCCTCAATGCGGTTTGTTGAATTTTCAGTCGCTTATAACTCTTGATTGCCTGAACGGATTGTGGCGAATGATAGCTCAAAAGAACCGCCTTCTAGACCGGAATCGAATGAGCCGTTCCGCGTTTTGGTACTCGAACGCGTTAAGACAAATTGTACAAAAATGTTGCAAAAAAGTGGTGTTTTTTTTTCATGTTCTGCACACACTTTTAGGGTCACCGCTCTGGAACGCTACTGTTGATTGGGACGAAACTTGGCGTGAGCACGTAGTATATGATGGCAATTTTGTGCCCCTAGGTAAATTTATCTAGGTGCTTCGGATCTATAGTTATGGCCGATTTGGTCATTTTTCGAAAAATAGTCGTTTTATTTTGGCCAAAACCCGACAAGAGTAAAAGTCGAAAAAAAGCCGAGTAAACCCCCAAATGTTTTTTGATTTTCGTGAACAGCTTTACAAAGAATGTCTGGGGCGCTTGCATGACATTTGAAATTCTAACAACATAATGAGATATTGGGTACCAAAATTTCGGAAAATCCGACCAAAAAAAGTTTGTCACCTATAGGCGCTTCAACCGTTCGTGACACCGCTGTGCTGTAATGGCAAAAGTTAATCGTACGGACTTGGAATAGGTTACTTTCGACAAATGGGAGCGCTCCGATGCCCGTGTCTCTGTCAGCCCTCTTCGAAAGGCCATTTTTTAGGTGTTTTGTTCCAAAAGTTTGTTAGCTATAGACGCTTCAACCGTTCGTCGCAGAGCTGTGCTGTAATGATGAAAGTTACTCGTCTGGACCTGGAATAGGTCACTTTCGAGAATGGGAGCGCTCCGATTTCCATGTTTCGCAGCTCGACCCTCTTGGCGCACCCCCATTTTGGGCAAAATTTGGAACTATGATCGTGCATTATTTTTCATTTCCTGAACGAATTCTGGCGCGTGATAGCTCAAAAGAAGCGCATTCAAGGGGGGCATCGATTAAGTCATAACACGCTTCCATACGCTTGTGCATTACCGAGAAGTTTTTGGAGATGGCAGGACCCACTTTACATAACAAGCTTCTTGGTTCGTCGCCCACTCGCGCCTGCAACAATTGGACGGAAACCTCGCAGGCATCTATGCTCCACATCAAAAAATGAAATCGCCGGAGGGACTCTTGCTACATGCCAGCTATGGTTTACTGGGCACATTCTTCTTTTTACCATGTTCCCTAAATCAAGAGGTCGCTGGTTTGAATCCCAGTAACGCCTGCCTGTGCCTTTGCACGTGTCCCCTTGGGAAACCCATCAGCGTTGCTTTACTGCAGTGTCTCCAGTCCATTCCACATTTTTTGTCTCTTTTCTAGGTTCTTTTACCAGAATTTTGGAAATTTTTTGAGCTGGGAAAAATATTTGTGGACGAATGCTCGCTACAGCCCCTGATACATGAAAATGACACATCTGCACACCCGCACGCACGCACGCGCGCGCACGCACGCACGCACGCACGCACGTACGCACGCACGCACGCACGCACGCACGCACGCACGCACGCACGCACGCACGCACGCACGCACACACGCACGCACGCACGCACGCACAATGTGTACAGTGGTACACGCTTTTCATAAGCTTTATGGTGCAACACTGAGCATGCGTCCGTTCTGGTCTGCTGCTGTGGGTTTGTATGTGTGTGCGTGCGTGAGTTTTTGATTAATCTTTCTTTTACGAAAAAACACTGTATTAAGGAAAATTTTGCAGGTGGCTGCAAAAAAAGGAGAATATGTGACGCTCCTTTAGGCCCAGTTTGAAAATACGCGGTATTAAAAGTAGCCACTTCATCAGATGATCAACTTCAGTTTGGACAAACCGTGTATAATCGAACCAAGCGCAGCAACACGTCACATATTCGGCGTTTGTTGTGCGAGCCATCGCACACAGCCACAACACTACCACTATCAATCCACCCTCACAAACTCTTTCATCTCTCTGACGATGCGCATCATTCATTAGGCATCGTATGGATGGACAGGGCACACAGCCAAAGATTCTGCATAAATAATTTCGCTACTCTGCCCATCTTAAATTTTTAATATGTGGCTTGCCCTTACAGTAAGTGATATGCACCATCAATTCACGAACTTGAGTACCAAGTACATTGTATACCCTACATTCAATCTTCGATTCTCGTTCATCTTTGTTCCGCTTCTGTTAGCCTGTGCCTATGGACGGACGGAACTGCCATCTGTAGACGTCCAGTCAAGGACAAGGCCCGCTCTCGTCTCTGAGTCCAAGGAATGAAAGGCCTCGGTCCTCATGCAGCCTGGACTGCCTTTCCAGTGATCCAAGCGAGCACAACAAACGCCGAATATGTGACGTGTTGCTGCGCTTGGTTCGATTATACACGGTTTGTCCAAACTGAAGTTGATCATCTGATGAAGTGGCTACTTTTAATACCGCGTTTTTTTCAAACTGGGCCTAAAGGAGCGTCACATATTCTCCTTTTTTTGCAGCCACCTGCAAAATTTTCCTTAATCAACCATTAAATGGGAAAAAGTGATCCAAATCACCGACAAATCGTCAATTTTGACTGCGAAATTAGCGTTGCCAGTCAAAATCTCTAGGTTGAGCCCCCCTCCAATAGTGCCGCCGGGTAAGGAAAGGTTAAAATAATAGTCTTTCGGGGCACTATTGGAGGATTTACGGCATTAAGGGCAATTTTTAAACGAAACGATTTCTTTCTTGAATAACTTCTGCTAGCCGCAATTGACTCGGACGCCCCTTGGAACGTTTACGCAGAATGCTTTGGGATTTTGTTTACAAAAAATTTCACCCCAATCGGATCAACATTTGAAGAGTTACGTGCAATCAAAGCGATCTTGCGCTTTCAGCGTAAGTAAGACATGCTCCACACCAAAGCTCAACAGCTGCTGCAGTTCAATGACATGACGCACGTGTGAGACCGTTTTGACACTCAGGTGGCAACATGGACGCACCCACAGTCGCTCAAAGGCCTCCAGGGGGCTAATTTCACGGGCCTAATCAGCGGAGGTGGTTAAAAATAGGGCTAACGGCATGTCCATGTGCACATAGGCAAACATGTAATACCTACATGTATGTTTGTACCTTTGTACTTTGTCTGGGACGTGTTTCGAAGGCTGTGCACCTGCGCTGGATAGTCGGCAGGACGCTGCTTGGAGATGAGCTCTTTCAAGTAGAGCTGACAGGCGGAGTTCTGCTGGCGCTTCACGCAGCCGTGCGAGACGATCGCCGCTGCTGCCAGCAACAAGCCGAGAGCGAACAGCGCGCGCTCCATGGCGTCGGCGGCGGTGTGTCGCGACAAGAACGCAGGCAGAAGCCAGGCAAGAAACGGCTTTCTCGTCTTTACGACTAGCAGGAGCCGCAATGATGACAATCGTCCGAGTGTGGGGCAAGGGCGGCACTTGACCGCGCGTGACGGCGCTTTAGTGGTTTCCCAAACGTGCTGTCAACAGTTATCAGCGGGAGGAAGCGTCCAGAACGCCGCTGTTTGCCATGTCTAGTCGTCGGCTTCACGGCAGCGGTCCCGCCCGACTACCCGAGCACGAGACATGTGTACCCTTGTTATACGAGTCTTACACAAATGACGCACATGTACCCTACCTTGCGCACGTATGTCGACGTGTAATATGCATCATCTTCAATATGCATCATCTGGCGTTCGCACTTACAGTAGAGATGAGCATGGGCCCGGCCGACTGCAGAGGTCAACTGCAATTGACAAACACTTGTCATGAGGTGAAAAATGGTTGTGGACTGTAAAGCCAGAAGCGCCACTCCCTGTGTATGTGTAGTGAAAAAAATCACTAACTGGTGAATCTACCTGCAACGCACGCACGCACGCACGCACGCACGCACGCACGCACGCACGTAAGCATAGAGCAACAGAAGAAGCACACCCTTTCGAGTCAACAGTCGGCTATAGAATTCCATTTGGCGGCTCAATGTGAGCGGCGAGCCGCAATGGAACAGCTGCCAGACGTCACTCATACACTCATACCCACTTATAAGTGTACACACTCAATGCGCAAGAGGCAAACTGAGGCAGGACAGGAGTGTTTCAAATGCTGGCGCGACTTCACTGCTACAGCATGCTGTTGTCGTCAGCGGTTTTGGTCGAGATAGTCCGGAGAGCTGGCGCCGACATGGAAAGGCGGGATGCGGAACAGGAAATCATCGGGAGCATCCTGGGTGGGACGTACGACTGGCGCGTCCGTCCCAGCGGCACCAACGAAAGCTGGCCAGGTATGTACATGTACGCAGTCCTCCCGGCTGACAACTCTCGCTTAGGAAGCGGCGGACCGGTGGTCGTCGCGGTCGACGTCTTCCTGCGCAGCATCAGCAACGTCAACGATGTCGACATGGTCAGTGCATTGGCAGCGACAGTGCGCACTTACAATACATGTACGTTTGTGGCGGGTGGGCGCGTGGGAGGCGGGGGGGGGGGGGGTGTTCCACATGGTGACCTGTAATCCGTGTCCCCTCGTTTGCTCCGTATGTACGTACAATGTATGCGTTCGTGTCGTATACAATGCACATTCACTTCTCCCCATTGCTACAGTAACTGTGCTCTTACATACCCTACGGGTGCGCTGGGTCTGACCAATAAAAACTAAGTCTTATAGGTGGTCTCGTTTCGCCGCATAAGACGGAAATCAATTAGGTACAAACCTAGACATACAGGTGTTAGGACAATGTATCGCAGAGTGTACAGTCAAACATGGTGTGCACATTCTACAATGCGCCGCGTCGTTGGAGAGACGACGCAGTCAATTCAGTGCATCCCTCAAGGATTCTATCCCTGGCAAACAGGATTCTAGTTGGTTGCAAGAGCTGGATTGCGTCCGATCACATTTTTGACTCGCAGGAGTACACGTGTCAGTTTACGTTCCGCGAGGAGTGGCTCGACGACCGGCTGGCGTTCCACCACACCGCCTGGGCGACCGGCGATACGGCGCCTCCGTTCGTCACGCTCGCCGCCGCCGAACTGCACGCGGCGACGGCAAGCGGACGGCTAGACGCACTGCCTCAAGCATCGCCCACCGACCGACAGCGAATATGGGTCTCTGTCGCTCTACCCAATTGACCTGCGGTGAAACGTGCGCGACCCAGCCAACCGACCTTCAGATGCCGGACACGTTCTTCCAAAACGAGATCAAAGCCCGTCGACACCTCGTCGACAAGCCGAACGTCATGATTCGCATCGCCGTCGACGGCCGCGTCCTCTACAGCGTTCGGTACGTCTGCGTGCGTCGCTGCGACACTTTTGAGAACAACACAAGGCAATGGAACTTCGCCAGGGTCCTGACAGTCCAGTACTGACAGTGTACAATACAGTACAGAACTTACAATGTATATGTACCTTTATGGAGGAAGGGGGCTGATGCTTGCTAGCTTCCCATTTTGAGCAGGCTAGAGTTGACTCATCCGGCTAAGCATACCCTATGTACAAAAAAATATGCATAGCGTACCGGGAATTTAGTCTCCTGCACAAAGTGGGCATGCAGACTGCATGATGCAGCACATGGCACAATATTCCATTTTCATTACAATTTTAATAACTATTCTATGGAACATTCTACTAGACTGACGCTGGTCCTGTCGTGTCCGATGGCGCTGCAAAATTATCCGTTGGACGTGCAGGAGTGCGTCATCGACTTCGCTAGCTGTAAGACGTCGTGTCAGTCAGTGCACTACAGCGTACACAGCGCAACGACTTGCGCTGGGTGTAGGCGAGGCTGTATGTACCATACCGTCCACGCTCGAGAACTCCGCGGGCTATGTACTTGGCGAGCCCCAGCATATACCGTACATTCTCCAACAGTGCCCCCTCCATCCAATTGTGGACACAACGACATTGGACATGCAGAGATTTTAACGTGGGGGAACAAAAAAGTTTTTCGTCCCCCACCACAGAGCGATGATCGACATTCGGCAACAGTCGTTTGACGTAACTCCCCTGAGATGCGGCATATTGTTTGTCGATGGATCATAAAAGGTTCTTCTCTGGCATTTCTTTCTTTTCTTTTCATAAACATTCTGGCTCGAGGAAAGGTATCCTTTGCTGTGCCGCCAACCCATAGTCGCCGTGAATGCGTTCACTTGTAGAAATGTAGGAGAGGGGGTGACAGAGTGAGGAATAGGCGGATGGATGACGTGCGAAAACTCTTCGAACTCGTGTGATTTTGACAGTTCGCAGCAGCTGCGAATTCAGATGCGTACACGACGTCTGACATTCTCTACCGGTGGCGCCAGAGGGACGCTGTGCAGGAGCATCCGTTCCTGCGCCAGAGTCTGCCCAGCTTCGAGCTCGGCGCCGTCACGCCCGACTCCTGCACCAGCACCACCACCACCGGTTCGAACGTGCATCCTCTATCCAGCGCGTGTACCATGGCGTACACATTGAATGGAATCTGACCAATGGCTCTCCAGCTACGACTGTCACTCAGCTTCTGGGCCTTTAGGGGAGTACAGTTGCATGCGGATTCGCCTAACGCTGCGCCGTGCCTACAGCTACTACATCATCCAGCTCTACATTCCCAGCCTCATGCTCGTCGTCGTCAGCTGGGTCAGCTTCTGGCAGGGCGTGCGGATTGGAAGCGTATTCACTGCTGCATAACGCGAGGGAACAATGCCTACAATAGGTACACCTGATTTGCATTGAAAGCATCGCGCGAGTTCGCACGCCCTGTCCTGGCTGGACAAGGAGGCTGTGCCGGCGCGCGTGAGTCTGGGCGTCACGACGCTGCTTGCGATGACGACGCAGGCGGGCGCGATCAACGCCGCCCTACCGCCCGTCTCCTACACCAAGGCCATCGACGTCTGGGTCGGCGTCTGCACCGGTGCGTCCACGCTCGCTCTCCCCTCTTGCGGACGGCGCACGCAAGTCTTGATGTCCACCCACGCATGAACCTTAGACTGCTATGTACGAATTTATTGATGGCGCAGCTAAATCCTCTTTCAACAGTAGAACGTCGTCTCGTCGCGCCCACGGATATCGTCAATCACCCAATAGTGCATCCCGGCTACTACGCACTGTTGTTCCACCGGTCCAATACTTGGGACACTGTTGGAGGAGGCGGGCACTATAGGTTTAACCTCCAAAATTCGGAAAGTAATGCACATTTTGTAATCTGCATTGCCGACTTAGCAGTGCCTTTTTGACTTTTCCCATTTAATGGTCCCTTTGCCGTTAATTGTCTCAGTATGATTGGGTGTAGCTGTGAATTACACGATATACATATGTACCGTATAACGACCCATACCACGGACCTCATGCTTGGAGCCGGACCCCGAGCCGCCCCAAACTTTTGCATTTTGTAAACCATGTCTATCATACTACAGTATGATTTCAAAGCAGCATTGCTACTCCTCCCTTTTCTACATCTGTGTGCATGGAGAAAGTGAATGTACATGTACAATGTATGTATGTCCAGTTTCGCATAGCATGACGACATTGAAGGACACTGCTGGAACATTCTCGCCTCTTGACGGCAGGCTTCATCTTCTGCGCGCTGCTGGAGTTCGCCGTGGTGAACTTCGCCGCTCGCCGCGACCGCCGCAAGTCCGCGACCGAGACGGCGGAGCGGGGCACGCGACGGACGTCGCTGGCCGCGAAGACCGCCAGCAGCCTCGGTGACGCCCGCTGCCTCGGCTGGCCCCGCTCCGTCGAGCGCCAGTACCCGCGGCGGTGCCAGCGCATCGACCTCGCCTCGCGACTCGCCTTCCCCGCCGCTTTCGCGCTCTTCAACCGTAAGCAATGAATACTCTGCTCAGAGCTGATTATGCAAGAGCGCCACTCAGCAGTGGATTCTAAAATTGTAAAGCGGCTAGTCTCAAGCTACTGCCAGTTCAACTGAATCCAACTCAACTCCAAATCCAAATCCAAATCGAACAAAATTTATAACTCATCCAACTCAACCAAATCGGTTCATCGGATTGATAATTCTTCGCATGCGTGTAGTTGTGCAGCCAGAGGGCGTTCGACCAGGGTATGCAGTGAGTGAATGAAGCAATTTTATGGCTTTTATTTCAGTCGTCTACTGGTGGACTTATGCTTCTTAAACGGCCCATCGGTATTCCAATACGAAGACGGTGATTAAACGCGCAGTTGACAAAGAATGTGGGCGGCATTGCAAACGAGAAAGCGACGAGGAAGAACACGAACATACAGCTCGTCTAAGACCGCGATACGCTGCCGACGACATTCTATAGTGTCCACGTCTCGCATCGCAGCTACTAGTCGCCTATTTTGCAAACAGTTGCAAAATACCGTACATCCTCCAATAAGCCAATGGAATGGTGTCCCTCGAATAATGTCCCGGGTATGGCAAGGTTGAAAGTACACATAGTGCCCCTCCAATAGTGCCACCGGGGGTGAGGGGTGTCTGGGCAAAATGTATGCCAGGTGCCTTTTATGCATAAAAATAAAGTGGTAGGTACGATATATATCGCGTATCTCATTGGCATGTATTTGTATTTTGTATTTGTATT
>JASAMY010001010.1:0-37663 GCA_030248085.1 Paralinhomoeus sp. GSCO2_6 | reverse complement strand
TAAACTGAACTTCGTAAACTACAGCTACACGATATCGACGCTCACGTAGCAAACGCATCGCAGATCTCGATGGTGTTCTACAAAAAAACGCTTTTTCTGGAGCGGGCAGTTTCTATCTAATTTAGGCCTGGCTTAGGCTTAGACATTGCCTAGGCTTAGGCTTTGACCAGGCTTAGACTTAGGCACTGCCTAGGCCTTAGGCCCTGCTTAACCCCTTTTTTTGTAGGACGCCCAAAGTTTTTTAGAACGCCTATTTTTTTTAGAACGCCTAAACTGGACTAGCGTCCAGAAGCGACAGCGCCAAGTCAGCCCGTTCATTCCACGGAGTCGACGGACAGCTCTGCAGCCGCCAGCCTGCCCTCGCGCTCAGCGTCTGCAACAGAACGAACGTCCGAAAGGAGCATCATTCCAGGAACCAAAAATCTAGTCCCGAAAGGCAGCTGCACCAGAGCGCTACCGGACAGAAAACTCAACCGTACACGACAACGCTAATTCAACTAAGATGAATATACAAACTATTGGAAGAAATGAAAATTTGTGTTCCCTTTGTCATGCATAGTTGAACTACCGCAGTTCGCATAATGTTTTTGCTCAGATACATGTGGATTGACATTTTCTTTGTATTTAAAAATTAATGATATCGCTGTAATAAGCCATTGAAATAGAATTGAACTTTCGGTGAGACTGTCGCTGCAGTTGCCGCTCGTGGTCGTGCAGACGGCGCAGTCGGCACGCGCTGCTTCAACGGCAAGGACGTTCTTCGAGCGCGCTTCTTCGGTCTGCCACAGCGCGCCTGCGACGCCGTCGACGACGTCTGCTTCGTCGGCCGTCGCCCGAACGCCTCCCACCGCGCCATTCTTCGACTTCGGCTGCTCTGACGCGTCGCTTTGCTCCGTCATCGGCAGCCGAGCAACGAACGCGTCGACGGGCGCCGCTGAGCGCTGGTGCTCCGCGGAGCGGCTGCAACGACCCGGCCCTGGTCCCATTCCCACTGACGCCGACGACAGCGCCGGCAGTCAATGCGACAGTCGAACCCGCGAAGAAGCATCAAGAAACGAGCGAAGGATGAAAGTTACCCCTGCGAGTCTTGTGGAAAAGAAGTTTGCAGCTACGATTCGTATTACAATATGTCGGAAAGAAGGTTCCATTACATACGGAAGAGCTGCTCAGTTGCAGCGTGCTCAGCGACGACACCTTTTTTCGGCCAGTTCAAGCCATCACAGTATTTCCTACTGCTGTGGTCCAAAATGTGAAAGAAAAGAGTGGATAGAAGTGCTGCATCGAAGGTTTAGTTTCTTGAAATGGCACTGCTATCGCGACTTCAACACCACGGACGGTTCTCTGTTTGCTCTGGAGCAGCGACAACATCGGCCTCACCCGCAGAAGTGCAAGCGCACTGGCGAGCAGTGCGTCACGGTCTACTCGAAAGACTTGGAGGAAGGCATCGTATCCGGCTGCGAGTCCGACAAGTTCTGGAAATTGGGTTTCCCCAAATTCGCGTGCGCCCGAGTCGTTCAGGAAGGCGGAGGAAGAGAGCTCGCGCGGCCCTCGAGCGAATCCGCCCGCTGCGCGACGGTCGGCAAGGGACAGACGGCGGTGTGCTGCTGCAGCGGCACCATCTGCAACGACCCCGTCCACAACAACGTCAACGTGGACGTCAAGGCGCTGTTCGACCAGGTCGACGCTGACGACAACAGCGTCGACAACCGCGAGCGACTTCGACTACGACGGCGCTAAAGACGTCGACGACGACGTCGTCGACGACGACGACGACGACGACGACGATGTCTCTGAGCAAGACGAGGACGACGACGACGAGCAGCACGACGGCACCGTCGAGGCCAGATGTGGCCACTGGCAACAACCGGACAAGACGCAAACGGGGTCAACGAACCGCTTTTCCGACTGCCCTCGAACCCACTCTGCCTACTTCTGCTTCGTTGGCATCGTCCTGTTCTTGTCCGCGCTTTAGAGGCTGTGCCGACTAGAATCGTGAGCATCTCTGCATCTACTCGTGATTCCGGACACAGCTGATATCGAGACTAGTGAACAGATTCGCATTTGCTGAAAGCATCAACACACTCGTATTATCACCGCGATTGTCGCGAGGCAAAGCGGCAAACGTAAGTGACACAAACAATGACGGAGACGTTTCACTGCTTGAATTTGCTTTTCAACAATTGACGCTACGCCACAGTGTACCGAAATCAGGGCGCTTCGATGTTTCCGTCACAATCGCGCTGTGTCAGTAATGCAGGATCGTTTACAACTTTGTTTTCGTCGACTTCCGTTACGTTGTTCTTCTTGTATTAAGCGCAACGTCGTGATTGCATATAGTAGTAAGCGCGGCTGGCTGGGCACAAGAAGAAGCGGCGGCAGCTCAGAAGACGCTGACAAGGCAGAATGTAGAGTTCGCGGAGGTGTCGGCGGCGGCTGCGTTGGCGGAAAAGCGCATGTGCGTGCGTGTGGGCATGCGTGCATGCATGCCTATGGCTAAGCCCTAGCCTAACAAAGTCTAAAAAATATTACCTATTTTCAAGTCTGCACTTCTCTCAACTTCCCCCTCCCCAAATAGGGTCTGACTCCCGCGACACCGGTGACACCTGGTGACACCTGAAAGGCGTCCTTCCATTCACTTTGCGGGAACCAAGTTGGTTCGTCCGTTTAACCCTTCTGCCGCTGTGCAGAACAGGAGTGCACCCGGATATTAGAACGCTTCCTCGTTCGTACAAAAACGAACCAGCCGTACAAAAACTGGTAATGCCTATCATTGTGTTTTGCATATGAAATACTGTGCAAATACTGTACAATGCATGCAAATAATATACAATGCAAATACTTTCAAACTTCGATTTTCAAATAGCACCGTAATGCAACGTAATGCACGAGACCGAACGAAGCTACTTGTTTGTACCTATGCATCCACGGCGACCGTCCGCCCGAATCATACCTGTAACTGAGGGGTTGGGGGGGGGGGGTTCCCTCCCCCACTTGCTGGTTTTGACCCTACCCACACCCCCCCCCCCCCAACCCCTCCCCCAGGTTCGTGCGAAACCCCACCCCCAGACCCCCCAGACTTTTTGAAAACTTTCTACTACATACTATATTGCTAAATAAATGCACTTTGTACAGTGTTTTTGAGCAAGAATCGACCCAAAAGTGTCTAGTTTGCGTTATTTACAAATTATCTTCGGCTGAAAAGTACCTATTTTCAGGCTTTTACAGTGTATTTTTGACTAAAAATAGACCAAAAATTGCAATTTTTTTCTGCCCAGACCCCCCCCCCTCCTCCAAATTTTCACCCCACCCACCACCCCCCAGAAAGTGCCCGAACCCTCCCCCCCAGGTCCAATTCCCGGTTACACCTATGGCCCGAATGACGACTTGTTCGAGTTCCAGCGGTTGCGTTTACGCACGAAAACTCTAGGCTTGTCGCATTGACTTCTTTGGTTTTTTGTTTTTCTTTTGTTTATTAGAGAAGAAAGAAACGAAGATGAGCAACGTCGTCTCGTGCTACGTGCCGTTGGCTGGCCAGAGCAAGGGCGCCGCTCCTCCTCAAAGCGTCTACCTGCCGTTTCCCGGACAGAGCGGCAGCGGCGGCGTCTCGGCGACCCCGTCGACGGCACAGGCGACGACGGCGGCCAGCAGCGCTCCCGGGACGTCCATGTACCTGCCTCTGGGACCCAGCAGCAAGTCGGCCGGCGGCAGCAACGTCAGCGTTTACGCCGCGGCCCCGGGCAGCGGCGGCAGCAGCGCGCAAGCCGCCGGCTTTTCATGTACCTGCCCGTTCAAGGCGGCGGCTCCGGCGGCGGCGGCGGCTTTTCCGGCGCGCCCATCAGCGGCCAGGCGACGGCTGCGAGCAGCGGCGTTCCCGGGAGCCTCGATGCAACTGCCCGTCGGGCCCGGCAGCAAGGCGGCCAGTGGGAACGCCGTCAGCGTCTACGCCGCCGCTCCGTGCGGCTCCAGCGGCCCGAGCGCGCCCTCGACCAGCGACGGTTGTGCCTGGCGGCTACGGCGCTCCTCCTGCCTCGTCCACGAGATGACGGCCGTCGACAAGACTCAGTACGCGTCGGCGCCGTCGACCATGACCGCGCTGCCCTGGAGGACCGCAGCCCTCGTCGACGATGACCGCGGTGCCTGGCGGTTACGCCGTCGGTGCCTCCTCCACCATGACCGCTGTCGAGAAGACGCAGAACGGCGCGCCGTCGATCCATGACCCGCCGTGCCTGGCGGCTACGCTGCCGCCGGCTCGTCCACCATGACGGCCGTCGAGAAGACGCAGTACGCGACCGCCCCCTCGACCATGACCGCGCTGCCCCGGAGGGACCCTCAGCCGCTCCGCCGTCCACCTACACCGCGCTGCCCGGCTCTGCGGCCGTCGACACGACGCAGAACGACGGTGCGCCCGCGGCGGCCGCTCCTCCGATGGCCACGTCTGGCGGCGGCGGCGGTGGCCTCGTCAGCTGTCCGTACCCGCCTTCCGCTGACGCCGTCGTCTGGCGGAGGCAGCGCCGCGCCGCAGAGTGTCTACATGCCTTCCCGGTGAAGGCGGCGGAGGTGGTGCTCGGCCCACCTTCACTCTCCACTCCCGCAGCGTCGGCGCCGAGCGGCGGAGGGTCGAACCTCGTCGACCAGTACGCGCCCGTCGGTCCCGGCGGCAAGGCTTCCGGCGGTGGCGGCGCCGTCAGCGTCTAACGGTCCCCAAGTGAAGCCCCTGCTCGCCACAAGACACTCCGATCTACTCCTCTGATCAGAGCCGCTCGCGTCGTGAGCTCGCTGAGTGCTCGCGCTGACCGCATTTCGTGCCCTGTAGAAAAAGTGCCTGGCCCAGGCATGCATGAGCTGCAGCAGGGGCATTCGCAAGTCTAGAGTTAGCAAGTGCTCAATTTCTGTACACGTGTACACGTACACATTTCGAGGCAATGTGTTTGTTCGTCGTTTGCAGCACAATTTGTAGCGAGAATACGATTTTTCGCTATACTGTAGTCAGATATGCGGTGAAATTATAAGTGAGACTTGCGAAACAAAGGTATACATTCTGACTAAAATTCGCGCGGTGGCGAAGAAGACCATTTTATTAATTTTGTTCAGCATCCGCAGTTTTGTAATTCGTGTACTACCGTGCAATGCAGTTGCTGCGCTGCTACAACAAAGGATGCGGGCAAAGCTGAGGAAGACAATAACGACGGTCAGTGTGTGGACATGGTTTGGTTTTAAATCCATGGTTTTCAAAAAGACTTGTCTGGAACCGTACATGTACTACTCGTACATGCGCCCTTCCATTTTCGACAGCACCCACAGCACAGCACAATTAGAAAAGCCAGCTCGTGGTGATCAGAGACATGTAAATGGCGGTCGTCGCGTCGTCGTGTGTCCACTGTGGCGGGTCGAGTGCGCGCGCGAGGAGAGGGAGGAGATGGAGTAGTGTTGTTTGCAGGCGAGGAGTGCCAGTTCCACCCCGCACCCGAGTACTTCCACGACGCGTACAAGATCTGGAAGTGCTGCGACAAGAAGAGCACCGACTTCACCACCTGGCTCAGTCTGCCCGTACGTCGTCGCCGGCGCCCCCTGCCCCCCCGAGCGCCCGGCCGGCTGACTCCTGACTCTAGAGGATATCCCACTTTATCCCCTCTTCTTTTCTGGAACACTGATTCGACAGCGGCCCACGCGTGCGTTTTGTCGTCACCCTTCAGGGCTGCACGAAGGGACCGCACAACCCCTGTCAAGCCCGAGGCGGCGCCCCAACCGTTCCGCGAGGCTACGACGACGACGCCCAAGCAGAACGGCAGCGACGAGCCGGTACTCCTCTTGACACACACCAAGCGTGTGGCACGGGGTTTTGTGACTGTTTCTCCGCCCCCCCCCCCCCCCCAGCAAATGCACCCCCCTTCGTATCGTAGCCTGTGGGTGCTTCCTCTTGTCCCATCCCTCTCCCCGTGTGTGGTAGGTGATACTACTGGAGGCATGGAAGGCGATGTCGCTGCGTGTATGCCTGGTGCAGCGCGCTGAGCGACGCCTTTGAGCACAGTCGCTCGACACAGGCGCACGAGGGCAAAGGAGGAGGGCGGAGGAGGGCCGGCCAGCGTGGGCGTCGAGCCTCCCGCCGCCGCTGCCAGACAGCCCGACGAGCCGCTCGTCCGCATGAGCACCGCCGTTCGCCAGGCTGTGCTCGACAACCTCGCGAAACATCAGGAGCAGGAGGCACTGACATTGGGTAGGCGTGCCTGCTGGCGTCCTCAACTCCGCTCATTCAAGGCACCAGAAGGAAGAGCTCTAGGCGTCGAGAAGTCGCAGCTGGCCGACGGCGGCGAGTCGGTTTCAACGGATCGACCGGTCTCTGTGGGCACGAGCTGCAAGAACGCCGGCTGCGGCGCGGTGCGTGTGGGTGTCGGCGCGGCGCGGACGTATGTGCAGTCGTCGTCGTCGTCCACGCGACTCGCAGACGTACGCGGGCGCGCAGTCGGAGGCGGAGCGGTGTCGACACCACGTGGGCGCGCCCGTCTTCCACGAGGGCCTCAAGTACTGGTCGTGCTGTCGGAAGAAGACGAGCGAGTTCGACAGCTTCCTCGCGCAGGAGGGCTGCACCCTCGGCCAGCACCTCTGGCTGCAGAAGGTGCGCGCGCGTCCTTCCCCCGCCCCCATCCCGTTCCTGCACCGAGGCGCTCTTCCCGTCCTTTTTTCGAGGGAGTCAAAAAGAACGACGCGCCAGTGTCGGTGCCGGCTTGCACCAGGACGGCCACCGACGCCACCATTACCATCTACAGCAAAGGCGTCGTCCGAGACAAGGTGCCAGCTAACGCCCCCGCCCCCGCCTTCGTCTGGAAAGCGGCTAATCGTACACGTACTTCTGTTCGGTGGTCCGTGAAGTTGAACAGCGTCAAGCTGGAAATCGAGCTCGAGCACCAATTCGGCGCCGCCGTCTTCTCGCTGTCGGTGGATATGGGGGGTTGGTCGCCTCTCATATCCCGACAAATGTGCAGACGGCACTGTCATTCAGGCGGTTTGCCCTGCCGACTGCGTGTGCAGCGTGACGCCGACGAAAACGGAGGTGGTGCTCAAGAAGAAGAAACAGATCAAGTGGCCTCGTCTCTTCTTCGACGCCAGCCGAGACGCGGAGAGGGCCGAGTGACGCTGAGCGCTGATATAGGAACCTTGCGTTGTTGTTGTTCCGTTCTGTTCGTGCCGGTGGTGACACGTCGTCGCACACTCGCCGCTGGCTAGGTAGGACCTCTGGCAACTTCTCGTCAACAGCGCAAACGCGGCAACTCAACAGTCTCGCGCGCCAACTCGCAGTCTCCCTTCACTCCTTCTCTTGCTTCACCTTCTTCTCTTTCTTTTTTTTCTTGGGCGACGGCTCGGGCGCTTCTTCTTGCGTTCCATTCTCGACGACCGCTTCCTCTTCGGTCTTGCTCCGCTTCTTCTTGGACGGCTTCACGGCGTCGGCGGGAAGAACTACTTCCTCGTCGTCGTCAGAGTCGAGCGGCTCCTGCTTGCGCTTCTTCGCCGACGTCGACAGCGTCCTGTTGGCGGACTCGTCGTACGTGAGCACCTCGCTGCAACGCAACCCAGCGCCCAGTCGGCCAGGTCCGAGGGAGCGTGACAAGAGCGGTGGCGCGCACCTCTTGAACTCGTACTTGTTCTTCCATGCCTTAGCCTTTGCCGGTGCCGCTCACCTTGGCGACGCCCTGCTCGGCGAGCGGGCTTGGCGCGCTTCTCCAGGTAGGCGCGGTGCTCGATGCCCAGCTCGGCCGACGGAGCCTCCGCCTTCTCGCCGTCCACCGAAGGCGCGCCGTCCTCGTTGAGCGCGTCGTAGCGACACGCCAGACGCCGACTTCGCCGCCAGCATGCGCGACATCTGCACGCACGCACGCCGCGCACCACCATGCAGCAGCGCGAGCCAGGCACGAACCGGCCGCACCTTGCCCTTGAGCTTCGGGCCCGCCTGGCCGATGAGTTGCGCGTGGTAGATCGAGGCCGTACTTGGGCGTGTCCTTCTTGGTCTTGAGCGCGCGGAAGAGCACCTTCTGCGCGCCCAGAATCTGGATGGTGGAGGCGGGGTTGTTGGCCAGGCTGATCAGAGTGCCTGAACAGGCGACAACCGAGGTGGGAAGGTGGCGCGCACGGCAGGTTTTGCTGCAAGCGATCGCACCGGCGTGGGCGATCATGCGCGCCGCGACCAGGTCGCCCGGCGGCGCGGCGGTCCGACTGGGCGCGAGCGCCATCATGCGGTTCTTGAGGTAGTCGTATAGCTGGCGGCTGCGGTACTTGGCGATCTCGATGATCTGAACGGAGCTCGGTCGGGGGTATGTTGGTTGCTGGCAGCCGGGAGTGTCGTAGGCAAGCCTGCTCGCAGAGTTCACGGATGTTGGCGACGTCGGGGGGGGAGATATCGGTGCCCATGCTGATCTCGGCCTCCTCCTTGACCTTCGCCTCCAGCTCCTCGGGCAGAATGTACGAGAGGTGCAGGCAGTCGCAGCGTTCTGGCGGAAGCCGACCAGCTTCACGACTTTCGCGTACGCCTGGTGGTAGGAGAGCGACTTTGCCCAGCTCGGGGAAGATCAGCCAGCTGTACCACTCGCGGCAGCGCATCACGTAGTTGTTCAACTCCTTGTCCAAGTGGTCCACCAGCGCTGCACGAACGCGACCTCAAATCTAGCACGCACGCACGCACGCGAGAGCAGGGCGCGACTCACAGACGGCCTGCACGATCATCGTGTCGATCTTCTCGGGACTGAACTTCAACTTGAACCGACTCGAAAGAGTGCGACAGTCCCAACGACATTGCCGAGAAGTCTTTCTTGGGCACCTAGGATGCAGTTTGTGGCTTTATCCGTGGGTGCGTGCGTGCGTGCCGATGGATTTCTGAACGGTGCACGCGCACCTCGGGTATGAGCGCCTCGAACTGGTTACGGATGCCGCGCATGAGCTCGAAGACGGCGCTGTTGTTGACGCACTTCAAGCTCGTTTTCTCCCTAGACGAGCGGCGCGTCACCCAGAGCGGTCATCGCACCGTTGTGGACGCATCCGCGCAGCAGCCAACCTTGATGACGGCGCCCAGTTTCGTGTCCGCGACTGCCAGTTCCTCACTCGAATCCAACTTCTTCAGCAGTTTTTTCAACGTTTTGCCGCACTTATTCTCCAGCTACAAGCACGACAAAAGGGGCACGGCCATGAGACTCGCACACACGCACGCACGCACCCACCAGACTAGAGGTCGCCTCCCAACTAGCGTCCGTTATGTCTTGAAGCGTTTGAAGGCGACTAGTTTGACCCTAAAGTCGGTACGACGTCACACAACGAGTTGTGGCGATAGCACCTACATTTCGTTCGCCCTTTCGGCACTCTCGAAATCCGACCAGATGTTGTCGACATGCTCCAATTTGGCGCCATCCAAAACCTGCAACAGCACCCGCCATGGATGAACGGTGCATTACAGCTGAGCGGAAGAAAACACAACATGGATGGACATTGGACACCGACCTTGAAGACGGCAAATCCTGCGGCCGTCTCAAACAGAACCAGCATCCTTGTGTGCGTCTGAGGCCACAAATTCTATGCCCTATCTGTTTTTCTAAATTGTTATCCCTCTATCTACAAACCTTTCTAAAGCGGGCCCGGGCCCGTATGCTGACAAAAAAATTAGAGCGCTCTAACTTTAATTAAAGTGGGTTAGGACGATGCGCCACTCGCCCGAAAATTTCATTTTTCTGCATGCTAATTTTTTGTCGTCGACTCGAGGAAAGCGCTGAAAAATGGAGAAATCGTCGTCGAAAGACAGGAGCAGCAGTGGCGGAAGCGGCAGGTGCAGCAGCAGAACGCCTCTGCGGGGTTATTCTCGACAACTTACAGGCGATCAAGGGCTGTTCCTCTTTGGATCCCGCATGGGAAGCTGTCGTCAGTCGGTTCAACGTCGACATCGCGTCGCGTCTGATCGGCGCTATTCTCTGGCCGAGTGCAAGCGGAACTGGAGGTAAAGGCAGCACCGAGCTAGAAGAATGCTGTTGAGTGGGAGGTGTGTCGTCAATTCTGAGCTTAAGCGTCTCGTTTTATTGCCGGACTTTGGACGTTTCGTAAGCTATTGCGACATAGGGAAAGCGAGAAGACAGCTGATCGGGCGCCGCCACCCGCATGGACGGCACGTTGCGCATAGCCGAGACACGCGGAACCTCCGTCAACTTCAGCAGCCGCGACGGCTGCGTCGGCGTCGGCCCCGCCAGCTGTCGGCGCGTCGACAGCGACACCCAGGCCGGTCTCTCTACTGCGTCGGCCGCCGCTCCGACCACTTCATCGACGACTCGGTACTGCTAGCTTTGATTTGTTTGTGAAAAGGATGGGGGGGGGGTGAAGTGAGAGCCCAGAAAAAATGGGGTCAGAGGGAGGGTAAAATCGACAATTTTTTGGAGAGGGGTGGCCCAGGGAATGATTGAGGTACAAATCGCGAGTTTTGGGATGGAGATTTGTTTGTAACATATTTGGTGCAGCGCCGCAAGCAAAACTTGTGTCGCTTTTACGCTAAAAAAAATTAACTTGAGATATGGGAAATAGGGGGGGGGGGGGGGGGGGGTAGGTGCGAAATTATTTTGCGATAGACAGGGTCTGCCAGGTGAGGGGTGTCCCCCCCCTCCCAGCGGCGCAGATGGGATTTCCGCACTGACAGATCCAAGATTTTCTGACGGGGTGGGGGGGGGGGAGTTCACATGTTCCGCATAAATTTAGGTAGATACGAAGCAATCGTTTTTCACGTTTCGTACCGCCGGGTTTTGGCTCACAATAACGTGCCGCATTCGAGAATTTTCGTTCTCTTCTCTTCTTTTGTCTATGCGTTTGTTGTCCAAAATTCGGGCGAAACTAGCTCTTCCCCCCCCCCCCCTACATAGCTGCGTTAATCAGCGGGTAAAAATCCACCCGCTGCGAACCCTCTTCCTGGGCTTCTCCTACTGCCCCCCCCCTCTTCCACCATGTCTGCCTTCCACCATGTACGTCTGCCACTCCCCCCCACCCATTCCTCGTTGGCCACGGAGGGGGGGGGGTCCCCTGGATCCGGCTGTGTATGTCCGGAATAGGTGCTGTGGGGGGCGGTATCCTTTCGGCGGTGACCGCTAATCCAGCAATATTTGAACCACTGAACCCCTCCCTGATCGAGCGTTTCAATATCTCTGTTGTAAGGCGACGCGAGTCGTTGTGGTGTGGGACGTAGCTGGGGGCAGGCGACGCGACATGCGCTACTGTGGCAGCCGTTTCGCAGCCCAAGGTCTGCGTTCAAAGTATACCTCAACCGCTTTGGAGTGACAGCAACGAGAACCCGTTTCCACTGTTCCAATTTTCGCCTACCGAACACCTTTCGAACGTGATTTGGGTTTGCTACTGTTTGTGGTTGTGAAGGTTTGTCGAGATGTTTGTGAAATGACACCTCACAACTACCATGCTCGTGCGTCTAAACATGCACTTACATTCGACCAAGGGGGAGGGGAAGTCCACTGTCCCATACGCACATGCTTCTTCAACATCTAAATAAAATATACTCAACAATTACTCTACATCCATGACCGGTGAGATAGTTTGTCTCGTGGTCAAAACAAAACCGCTGGCACAGTTCCTCATCAGTCAGTTTTTTTTTTAATTCTTTAAATTCTTTCGCTTTGCAGCCATAGAATGTTGACAACCAACAAATTTTAAAGATGTGTTTCAAGTGTGCAAACAATTCTAGTGCAATCAGCAAATTAGAGTGGGTAGGAGCACTCTAATTTTATGTGTGTGTGCCCTCTAATTCAAGTGCGTCGCTCTACTCTAATTCGAGTGGCTTACTCTAATTTTAATTCAAGTACCGTATACCACTCTAATTCTTACGTGCTGAAGGATACAAGTGGCGTATCGTTTGCCAACCCGGATTGAATTAGAGCGCTCTAATTTAATTCGAGTACAAATTGTTGTCAGCATACGGGCTTCGATCCTAGGATTTTCGAAAATACTCTGGTTCGTTACCGGTAGGAAGGATTACGGTATAAGCGGTGTAAAAAGGGCCATTGCCGGCAACGGCGTAAAAAGCAGAGAATGTGCAAAAAGTTCAACATTTTGAAAGAAGCAATATAGCAAACAAGATATAAGGATACGGTACGGATAGCTGATAGTGCCCCGAAAGCGCCTAAAGACTTCATTATTGCTACTCGTTTCCTACTTCTATGTTCCTTCTTCCTGCAAATTGTTTTCCAGTTTTGCAGAGTGTGTACTGTATGCCGTACTTTTAATTACGTGAAACTGTTGATATGAGCAAATATCTGTAATTATGCCTCATTAATTGCTCCTTCTGCCCGCACCATGGTAGCCGGTAGCATTACGTAACGTTGCAGTACCGTCGTGCGTGTGTACCTGGTGGCGTTTTCAGGCGATACTGGGCTTTCAAGTGGGGCTGACATTGGCCCCGGCGGGAGTGCTGCACAAGCTCTCGGCACACTATAACTCGTTCGGCAGGCGACTGCTCTCCAAAAAGTTCGCCGCAACACAGCCTCGACCCGAGCGGACAACCAGCATACACCACCGCCTCCTGCAGCAAAGTGCACCGGCTCCTCGACCCTTCAACGGAGCAGCTGCGAACCGTGGCCAGCTCTCAAAGAGGCCCCACCGAGAGGGAATCGTCGTCGTCAGGGGCCCGGACCGAAGACGAAACCAGTCGCCGACGTATGCGCACTTACCACTCAACAATTCGACACGTTGTAGTGTTCGATCTAGCGCAAGTTGTTCAGCTCTGATGCTGGTGGCTTCTTGGCGCCCAAGGCTTCAGACATTGAACTGGAATCGCTGCCCGTGACGGCGGTCGACCTGATTCTCTCTGCCTTTCTACGTCAAGTGCCGCTGGCTGGTCGACTACGGGCTGTGCTGCCTGTGCGTCTACGTCGTCACGGAGGCCTACTACTGGCTGGCAGCCGCCTCGAGTAGCAGCGCCGCTTCGGAATTGAATCTCTCGGCCATATGGCTGCTCGTCGGCATCGCGTTCACGCTGGCGGTGAGCTAGAAGGGGTGGGCGGGGCCAGGCCGGAAGGAAGTGTGGCGGTGTTGCAGGGAGGCGCTGGCGTCGCTCATGTCGCTCTTCTTTCCAGTCGACGGGCTCGGACGCGGCCGGCGGCGAGCGCTCGCTCGTCCTGTCCGTGGGCGCCGTCTACCTGTTCCTGTCGCTTCTCTTCCTCCTCTCCGCCGAACCGCTTCGCCGCCATTCTCATCGGGGACGCCTACGCCGACTTCGTCCCCGCGAATCGGTCCAACGAATTCCTCGCCCTTCACAGCCCTCCAACGCGTCCGGTAGTGTTGGCCCCCTCCCATATGGGCACGCGCGTCCGTCATGCTCACGTTCAGGGCGACGACGCGGCACCCGCGCTCCTTCTCCTCTCCACCCTCTCTTCATCGCCGTCCTATTGAGCGTTCGTGGCCGCCCTGCTCACCTTTCCCCTCGTTTCGCTACGCCAAGATGCTCGTCGATGCGGTCAACTCCTGAGTACCGGGTCGCCAACCCCGCGGGTACTTCGTGCTAGTACAGTATGCCCTACTGGCGTGGGCCGGTCGGCATGCTCCCCCCCCCTCCACCCGATTCAGCTTCCTCCTCTACGTGGTCTTCCTCTTGCCGCTGCTCTGCCCTCTGCCCTGCCTGACGGTCGTCGAACGCCTACGTCCTCGACGAACACCTGAACGCCTGCCGAGTCCGCTCAGTCTCGCACCGACGCACGTACGGACGTCGAGTTTAGAATCAGAGCCGCTCAGCTCAAGGCCTCTCGCGTGCTCGTGCCGCTCTGCTTGGTCGGCTGTCGACTGTGGTCGGCTCCGCGTCCTGGCAGGCCTACCTCGACGACGCCCAGCACCGATTAAGACGACTCCAGCGCCAGAGCGGCAAGATCAACAGTGTCGAACTACAGAGACTGGTACCCATAGTACTGGAAACATTGGGCCGGCACACGACACGACACAATTGTCGCCTTAGGTGGGTCGCGTCTTCATCTACTTTTGCGTGGTGGCCACTCAATTCTTCGCGCCGCTGCTGCTCGTGCTCTGCCTGGCGCTGTTGCTGAAGCAGTGCCGTCAGTGGTTTTGTGCCCGTCGAATCGGAGTACCGTATTCTCGTCAACACCCGCCGCGACCCCTCTTCAGCTGGCTACGGCTTGCTCTACCCGCTGCTGCCTCAGCTCGAGCCCTACGCGGAGTGGGCGGTCGAGTGGGCAAGGGCGCAAGGCCTGCGCCGGCTGCACGACAGCGCCTCGCCCACGGCGCTAGAGCGCCCTGGCATTTGGGGGCGGGGAGGACCCGAAGGGAGGTGCGCCGACGGCGCTGCGACACCTCTTCTCGGACGTCGTGCTGGAGACGACGTTGTCGGCGGCGCTGCTCGCCGCTCTGGCCATCCACTTCTCGCTAACCCCAGTCGGCGTCGCCTACAACCGCAGAGTCGCGGCCGTCCAGTAACCACTGTCTCTCATGTCACAGGCCTCCCTCCCCAAGGCTGGCACCCAGTAGTAGCTTCCATGCTGGACAAGCATCTCCAGTGACAGGACGGAAAATGACAACTGCAGCTGCTACGCGAGGCCAGTGCTCGCGTCGAAATACAGCGTCTACGCACACCGCCTACACTCGTCTTCATGTACAGTACTTGTGCCTGTGCGTCTACCCCACACAGACCACCGCGCATCGTACTCTAGCGTGTGGTGTCGATTACGATGGTTTTGTCCGAGAGCGAGCCGAACATTATATTCGGTTTAGACTTCCAGGTGCAGT
This sequence comes from Paralinhomoeus sp. GSCO2_6, assembly GCA_030248085.1. Lineage (NCBI taxonomy): Eukaryota > Metazoa > Nematoda > Chromadorea > Monhysterida > Linhomoeidae > Paralinhomoeus > Paralinhomoeus sp. GSCO2_6. The sequence goes on along the minus strand of JASAMY010001010.1, from coordinate 22,912 downwards.
GGTCTGGTGGTTGTCGTGATATGTGCGACCGCTTGTGCACGCGTGTGGCAGGCGCGCGCGCTGGCGCCGGTGCAGGCGGAGACGGACCGGGTCCGGTTCCTCATCGGCACCCAAGGGCCGCGCACCACCAACCAGCTGTACCTTCTGGAGGTGGACGATGACAGCAACCAGGTGGTCACCAAGTCCTTTCTGCACGCCGACGGCGAATTGTGGCACGTCAGCAGCCACCCCACCGACTCGGCGGTCGTCGCGACCTGTCACAGCGCCGGTGGGCCGCGGGTGGGGGGACGCGGCAGAGGGAGAGAGATGAACGAATGTTCAGTGGAAGGGAACAAGTTGAAGACTGGCTGCTCCGCGTGGCGAATGCTCGGCACAGAGGAGGCCTTGGACAGCCCATCGTCGGAAGTGGGCTCCCTTGAGCCGGTCGGCAGTTTTGCGAGCGCTCAGTCTTCTGTGGCCTGGTCGGACACCCCCCCCCCCCCTGCTTATCGCAATCGAAAGTAGAGCGGCTTTCAGTTTTCGATGGCGCCCCGTCGTCGGCGGTTCGACCGACCGAGCGATGCTCTTGCACGGCACGCGCCTATCGCTCTTTGACAGCGCTTTCGTCGAACGCCAGATGACGGTAGGGGAGGGTCATGTCGCATTCCACCCCACCGACAGCCCGTCCCCTCCATAGGCGCTGAGCTCTGTGGACGTGGAGTCGAAGAGCCACGGCCGCTTCCACTGCGGCCAGTGGGACCCGCACCATGGAAGCCACCTCGTCTTTGGCGCCGTCGACGGCTCCATCCGCAGCTGGGACATACGCTCCATGAAGTGGGCGGACGAGAACGCACACACCATCGATTGATTGATCGGTATACGAACTCGTAGAGAGGCGGTTGTCGTCAAGTCGGCGCACGTGCCGACCGTGCGCGACCTCGACTTGAACGCCAACCAACAGTACGCGCTCGCCAGCGGCGGAGACGACTCGAGGATTCGCATCTGGGACACGCGCCACACCGAGCAGCCGCTCAAGACCATCAGCGCCCATTCCCACTGGTGCGCACTCCCACCCCCCCCCCCACCCCCGCCGCGAACACGTGACACGGGCGCGTCATTGAGGGTGTCGTGCGTGCGCTTCAACGCGACGCACGACCAGCTACTGATCAGCTGCAGCAGCGACGCCTCCGTCGTCCTGCACTCCGCCGCCTCCGTCAGCTCCGAGAGCGGCGCGCAAGCGGACGAGGAGAGGCGGGGTGGGTTGGGGGGTTTTCGAGCGCGCCTGTGCCCCAGCGAGCAGCGAGCTGCGCGCGCGTTGACTCGAAGGCTGGGTCGATCGAGATGATCGGCTCGTACGGCGACTACGAGGACAGCGTCTACTGCTGCGAGTGGTCCGCGGCCGACTCCTGGACCTACGCCTCCCTCTCCTACGACGGACGCATCATCGTCACCCGCGTGCCCGCCACCGTCAAGTACGCCATTCTCGAGGCTCTCTGACCGCTCCTCGTAACCGGAAACGACAGAAACGCAAAAAAAAACACGAATCGGACACAAAGCGCGCGTCATCTATTCTGTGCGGCGAGGGGCGACGGCGGCGTCGGCCGCGTATTTCTGCTTCTCGGCCGCGTCCTTCTGCTTCTCGGCCTCTTCGAACGCCTTGATGAGAACCTCGATCTCCTCTTTGGACAGGTTCTCGATGCAGGTCGCCCCGTCGCGGCGCGTCAGCACCGCCATCTCCACTGAAGGGGTGGCACACGCGCGTGTGGTCGTCACCACTAGTGGGCAGGGTTGGCACCTTTCTCTGCTGCCAGTTTGACGTCGAGCGTCTTGCTGAGTATCTTCATGGCGAGCGCCTTGGCCTCGGCAAGCGTCGGTTCGGTGTACTCCTGCTTGAGCAGGGACATGGCCGACTGGTGGTTGTTGCCGATGCAGGTCGCCTTCCAGCCCGTGTAGTTGCCCGAAGGGTCGGACTGGTAGAGCTGGAAGCCGAACTCCTCGTCCCAGCCCATGTAGAGCAGGCTCACGCCGAACGGACGCCGTCCTGACGCGACGACACGCACAGAGTTTCAAAAATTCGACGCCAAACAGACACGCGAGCACCTCCGGACTGGGTGTAGCCCTGCTTGACGTCGCAGACGATCTTGACGAGCTGCTCGCAGGGAATCTCCTCGCCGTAGTCGAGTCGGTGCCTGGCGGCCACCTGTCGCAGGTACTGGATGAGCACGTTCGCGTCCGACGTGATGCCGGCCACCGTGCACGCCAGGTTGCTGCACACGCGACGCGTCAGTCTTCTTGCCTGGCGCAGCGTTCGGCAAACGACCGGCGCGCCAACCTGTTCAGCTTATAGATCTTCTCGTTCTGAAGTGAGTCGTCCAGCAGCTTGTGCACGTTGCGTCTCTCGGCCGCGACTAGGACGCCGTCCTTGGCCTGGATGCCGAGGCACGTGCCCGCGTGACTGATCGCCTCCATCGCGTACTCGACTTGGTACAGTCGACCTGCGTGCGTTGCGAGCAGTTCACTTGCGCCGCGTTGCGTGCACGACGGAAACAGTAACTCCACCGTCCGGGGAAAAGATCGTCGTCTTGCTGTCATAGCGGCGCGCCATGTTGCCGCGTTTCGTCCTCGAGGTTCGCCGAACTTGATGCGACAGCTGATGCCGATGCCCCAAGAAGATGTCGTCGCAGAAAAATTTGATTTGTCAGAGTCTACGGAACACGCGCACTGCTTGTGCGGTGCGATGAGGCGGTGCGGTGCAAACGTGCGGCGCCATTTCAAAACTGGGTCACGCGCCGTTTCGCTTGCAACCGCCGAGCGCCTCTTTTTTTTGCTGCCGATGTTTGTTCGCTTCCCTTGACGAATCATTTGATGAGTTGAGCGCGTTGTTGACGACAGAGATGTGCGTGCGTTGGCTGTACGTGGGCCTGCTCGTTGCGTGGTCCGCATCTGCGTTGGTGGACGGCAAGTCGTCTTGCGTGTGGGCTACGGGCCGTGTCGTCTGCCGACGCGACCCCGATCGCGTGCTCAACGCCAACGTCGAGCTCTTCGACAGGGACGGGCCGCGCTACCCCGAGTTTCTCGACGGCATCGACCCTGACGACCGTATGGGGTGAGAGGCTGCAGCGTTCGTCCGTCCTTAGCTCCAGCCAGCTGTGTAACAACTGTGCAACTGCAGAGTGGACGTGGTGAGCGAGCGGAACGGCGAGTTCAACGTGCACGGCTGCGCGGACGACGTCGACTGGGTGCCCTGGTACACCAACCAAATCGGTAGGGCGCTCACATTTGTGTTCTCCTCCAATGTCTCATGGGGTGGTTGTGCAGAGCCCTACTTCCGGGTGCATCACACGTGCCGCAGCAACGAGGGCGAGTACAGCTACTTCTACCCGTCCTCGGACGAATACGTCTTCGTGCCCAACACCTGGCTGCTCGACGAGCCCTTGGTGCTCGACTAGCGGCCTTCTAACCCCAATTGCATTGCGCATGCTGTATTTTTGTGCATAATAGGTTCCACAATCCAGATGTTTGTATTGCGATGATGATAATTCTTACGCCATCTCGCGTGCCACTTATTAACCGACTCCGACACGGATGCTACATTGATCTTCGCTTTGCGAGCGCGCGCACGGTGTTTTTTTTTGGTCTTGTGCAATAGTCGCGTTGTATGACAGAGCCGTTCCAAAATACACAGAGAGGAGGTGTGCTTTTGCTTGCGTGTGGCGACCTTCGCTTGCTGTCTATTTGTCTCGCATTATTCATGCATTATACCCCGTGTCGACGAGCCGCACCTAGCATGGCGACGTCATACCTTCTGGTCGTCGTGCTTCCGGCCCTCTGTCAAGTCGCTTGCGCCGGTCTGCTTTGGCCACTATTTTTTTTTTGCTTTGCTGTGCTTTGCTTTGCTAGCGCCGGCTTTCAGCGCACAAGTGCGTGTGGGCCGTCGGCACCGTCGAGTGTCGGCGCGACAGGGCCGCTGCGCTCTCAGCCGAAATTCGGCTCTACGACCGCGAATTCGTCGCCGACCACAGAACGCCTTTGCTGCTGCGACTTTTCCAGAGCGGCCGGCGACCCGATGAACTCATGGGGTAGGAGAGAGCGTGCTCGATTCGCTTTGCCGAGATTGAGTTCGTAAGAGCGCGAGACGCTCGTCGTAGTTTAGTATCACGTTTCCAAACGACGACGGCTCGTTTGCGGTCGAGGGCTGCGCAGCGGACGACGACTTTCTCGGCTGCATTCCCAACAGCCCCGATCCCTACATTTCCATATTCCACCGCTGCAATGGTGGGCGGCTACTCTACTCGCAACAACACACACACACCTAACGCACTGCACGACGACGCTTGCAGACGAAGACAACGGCGAGCGCCTCGTTCTGCCCCAGTTCGGCGTCTTTGTGCCCAACACGTACGAAGTGCCGCGCGTCATAAGTCTCGATCGCGGCGCCAGTCACATCACCGCCCCACCGCCAAACGACGAGACTTTCGACAAACCGCGGCGGCCGTCAATCGTGCCGAAGTCGACCGGCGGCGACGGCTGGCATCGAGGTCGCCTTGAAAACGACTCGAATCAATAACGCGTCGACCTGTGTACGTGCGCGCGTGCGCCGACTCGCCTACATGCGTACTGTGTCTTGTCCTTTCTGTTGTTGTGTCGCCGCAGGTGTGACGATGTCGTACGCGGGTACCTTGTTGTGCGACCATTATTCCGGTTTTCACCAAATCGCTCTTCGACTCGTTAACGGAACTGCCAACTGTGCGTCGGCGTGTCACCACGTCGGAAGAGTAAAGCTGTGCTGACGCGCGCTTTCCACCAATGCGCTTGTGGCGTCAGGGAATTAGCTTGGGTCGAGAGAGGGCGTAATCGTTGCCAAGCCGCTTGTTGCGCACCGCTTCCAGCTAGCTCCTCCTCCCTTCTAGCTAGTCGGCAGCGAGTCGGTTGTAGGCTTAGCGCGCGCCGTCGCCGGTAGAGACGAGCGGCTGACGACGGACGGCAGAGAGAATGCATCGCGCCGGCCAGTCCCAGACGACGGCCAGTCGTCCCCAGCATCCCCCACCGACCTCCGGCGGCAAGCGGAGGATGGACTCGCACGGGGACGCGTCGGCGAAGGAGAACGCACCGACGGCGAAGAGTCGCGTCCGGCTGGTACGTTTCCTTTTGGTAGTAATCTCCCGGAGCGCTGCGTGTCGATTTGCGCAGTCGATAAGGCGCCGTCGTCGCGCGGCTTTTAGTCGGCGCGCTGGGAAACAGTCCAGTTGCTCCAAAACAACTTTGCGACTTGCGTATATTGCTAGGTGAGGGTTTGCAACATGGTGCGCAAGCGGCTCTTCTCGTTCAAAGTCGGTGATTGACCGCTCTTCATGGGGGGTTTCAGCAGCGCCAGGCTTCTCTCGCTTGCAGACGCTGCAGAAGGCGACGAACGTCAGCTACCAGGAGCACCACCTGAGTCGGCAGGAGCGCGGCGCGGTGCTGGGCCGGTACCGGGGCTTCCGCGGCTGCACGATCTGGTTCACCGGCCTCTCTGGGGCCGGCAAGACGAGCATCGCGTTCGCTCTCGAGGCCACGCTCTGTCAGCTCGGCCTGCCCGCCTACGGACTCGATGGCGACAACATGCGACACGGCGTCCGTTCACGTCCGCGCCCATCCCACTACGACTACGACTAATCACGTGTTTTTCAGATCTGCACGAACCTCGGCTTCTCGCCCTCCGACCGACAGGAGAACATCCGACGCGTGGCCGAGGTGGCGAAGCTGTTCGCCGACTGCGGCGTCGTCTCTTTGGCGGCGTTCATCTCGCCCTACGAGAAGGTACGTACGCTGGTCGACTGCGCGTTGACGCCGCAATGGAAACAGTTCATCCTTAGGACCGCGACCACGCCCGCAAGATACACGAGGACGCGGGCCTGCCCTTCATCGAGTGCTACGTCTGCACGCCGCTCGACGTATGCGAGGACCGCGATGTCAAAGGTCTGATATCCAACCCTACATCTAAACCCAACAAAGTCACTCTTGATCCTGTCAAGGGCTCTACCAGAAGGCGCGTGCGGGCAAGATCAAAGGCTTCACTGGGATCGACGCGGCGTACGAGCCGCCGTCGGCGCCGGAGCTGACGCTCGAGGCGCACAAGAGCACGATCAAGGAGTGCGTCTTCCAAGTGATCGAGCTGCTCACCGACAAGGTACGTTCCGTTCCAAGGATCCTCTCGTTCTCTGTCGACTGACGAGGACGCCACCGCTATGCAGCACATCCTGCCCGAGCAAGCGCTGCACGACCTGGTGGCCGCGAACGCGGTACGCGACCTCTTCCTCGACGAGCACAGCCTGGCGCAGCGGACGGCCGCCGCCGAACACCTGCCTCAGTACGAGATCACGAACATCGACCGTCAGTGGCTACAGGTTCGGCTCTGGTTGGGCGGCGTGGACAGTCGAGTCGAGATGGCGTTGTCGTCGCCACAGGTGCTGGCCGAGGGCTGGGCGACCCCGCTGTCGGGCTTCATGCGCGAGCGCCAGTACCTCCAGTCGCTGCACTTCGGCCAGCTGCTCGACCTGCAGCCCGACTGCATCGCGCCCGCCGGCGCCACCGGGCTCCAGCGTGCGTGCGTCGGCAGGCGCCCTCGCTTCGGCCGATCGCTGACGACGTCACGCGTCAACGTTGCAGGCACGCGCGCCATGAGCGACGTGGACGAGTCCTGGCTGTCGGCGACCGCGGGCGCGTTCAGCGAGAACCCAACCAGTCAGTCGATACCCATCGTTCTGCCCGTGCACGAGGCCGAGAAGCTGCGCATCGAAGGTGACCTCTCCCCTCCCCACCCTGCGTTGAGCGTCCCCAGCGCACGCAGCGAACGCTTCAGAGGCGCTGAAGAGCACCGAAGAACGCTCCCTGGTACTGACGTCTGGCGGCGAGCGGTTGGCCATTCTGCGCGACGCCGAGTTCTTCGCGCACAACAAGGAGGAGCGCGTGGCGCGTCAGTTTGGCTGCACGGACGCCAGACATCCCGGGGTGGAGCAGGTGCTCAGCAGCGGCGACTGGCTTTGCGGGGGAGAGCTGGAGGTTGGTGGTCAAGGAGGGAGGGGGGGGGGTACTGTGGGGCAGCTCTGGGCCACCGCCCGACGTCTCTTGCCGTCAGGTGTTCAAGCGTATCCGCGAGAACGACGGCCTGGACGAGTACCGACTGACGCCGGCCGAGATCCGGGCGCGCCTCGACGAGATGGGCGCCGACGCCGTCTTCGTCTTCCAGCTGCGCAATCCCATCCACAACGGACACGCGCTCCTCATGCAGGACACCCGGCGGCAGCTCCTGGCCAAGGGCTACAACAAGCCCGTCCTTCTGCTGCACCCCCTTGGTCCGCCGGCGCTCCCCCGCATCTCCCTCTGACCGTCGGGTCGAGACGAAGTTGCGGGCTCGGCCGTTTAGGCGGCTGGACGAAGTCGGACGACGTTCCACTGCTGACGCGCATTCGGCAGCACGAGAAGGTGCTGGACGAGGGCGTGCTCGACCGCGACTGGACCCTGCTGGCGATCTTCCCCTCGCCCATGCTCTACGCCGGCCCCACCGAGGTGCAGTGGCACGCGAGGGCGCGCGTCGCCGCAGGCATCAACTACTACATCGTGGGTCGCGACCCGGCCGGCATCCAGAAGCCCGGCACCTCCGACTTCCTCTACGATCCCTCGCACGGACGCAAGGTCCGTCCCTCCCCCCACGCGAGAGAGGCTGCAGTCACGGCTTGTTGTAGGTGCTGTCGATGGCGCCGGGCCTTCGCCAGCTGGAGATCATTCCCTTCAAGGTGGCCGCCTACGACAAGACGGCGCACCAGATGGCCTTCTTCGACGAGCAGCGCGCCGCCGACTTCGAATTCATTAGCGGCACGAAGATGCGCAAGCTCGCCAGAGAGGGCCAACAGCCGCCAGACGGCTTCATGGCGCCGTCCGCGTGGCGCGTCATCGCCGACTTCTACCTCAGTCAGGTGGCTCCCTCCGTCTCTCCTAAGGCCGACGCCAGCCTCACTCACTACAGTAACCACTCACCTTTCAGAATGCCGAAACGAAGCGGCCCGATGACGCCTAGGAGACTCGGAGAACCGCAAACCGTTGGCCGCTCAATAGACGGACGATTTCCACGTAGCCTTATCATCGAATGCAACAGCATGACTACCACTCTCGGTGTTGGCTGAGGCAAATGACCTACTGCCGCCGTGTTCCTCACTAACTCGTACCGTTCGCTTCTGTGTGGTCTACTGTTTTCATATTCTACAGTTGCTAACGCGATTGTTCGTGACGCTGTGCGTTCAATGGTCGTCCGCGTTTTTTTTTCGTTTGCAACTTTGCATTCGTCGTGGAGCCTGGTGTCACTCATCTCGTCAGAAAGGGCATTGAAAGGCCAGCAGCGCGATTGACCAAAGAAGTGGTTGTGGTTCGCTCAGCGACCCGACAAACAGACACGCGTGTTTGGTTTTGGAGCGTCCATAGAGTGCACGCGCTTCAGCCGAATGTACTTCGCGCCCTTTATCGGCGCCTAAGCGGCGCGTTCGCGCGGGTCGCGTTACCGCAACTCGCCGCCGTCATGGGAATAGACAGTGCGTTCCTCTGACTAAATGTACACAGTGACACGAAGTACGACAAAAGGTTGCGGCAAAGCGCGTGTCTCCAGGCTTCTACACGTAGGGTAGGGTCAGACAACAAACCCTCTCGTTTGCGCGACCTAGGTAGAATGTCTCGTGCGCGCGCGCTACTCGCATTGCATAGTGCGCCGAAGTGTGCGTTTCCATAGGCGCTGCGTCAAACGGGCAAGCCCAAGCGTCCGTGGCCGCTGGCGGTGCACGTGACGACCGAGTGGCGCCTCGCGCCCGCGTTGCCGATGAGTACGACGGGCGAGGGCTGCCGCTCGGCGCTGGCCAGCTGCTCGAGGTGCCAGTAGTAGTGCCAGAGAACGAGCATGTAGAACCAGTTGAAGAACGAGCCCGTCAGGTAGGCGGCGGCGCTGAAGACGAGCTGCGAGTCGACGCGCTTGTCGAACGCCTCCAGCACCTTGGGCGCGGTCGCCATGCTCAGCACCAGCATGCCTGATGATGCCTGACTCCCAGTACCTACTGGACACGCGACGTGCCCAGTGTACAATGTACGTACCCAGAGAGTAGAAGCTACTCTGCATGAGCGCCGGAGCGAGGAGCCAGTACTTGCTCTTGAGGCCGGGCCAGAGGATCACGAGGTAGACGGTGATGAGGCAGAGCAGCTGCACGGCGCAGTACATGGACCGGCCGAAGCCGCCGTCGATGTAGTTGGCCACGCACTCGTTGGTGCCTGCAGCGGCGGCGCGCGCGCCCCTACCGGACGGCGTCTGAGGCGGCGCTCGCGCGCGCTGCCGCACCGAGAACGCGATGAAAGAGGCCGTAGTCGAAGATGATGATGTCGTACGAGAGGTAGACGTCGCTCCAGCTGGCGGCCGTCGTCATGGTGAGGTTGGAGCGGCAGAAGAAGATGCGGCCGTGCACAGCCACCGAGTGCACGTGCTGGCCCACCGACGCGACCGTCACGACGAGCAGGGGCGAGCCGAGCACGAGCAGCAGCAGCTTGTTCCGCACCCAGCAGAGGATCAGGTTCGTGCGCTCGTCCTCGATGAGGAACAGCCATAGGAAGCGCATGGAAGCAAGCGCCGCAGCCGCGAGCCGCCTAAGCAGCTTCTCTGTCCCCTGTCGTCGTCGTCGTCGCGGCGCTGACACGTCGGGCGTCGTCGACAGCAGCGGGCGTGTAGCGTAGTGGAACAGAACTCTCGGAGGCTGCTAAGGGCGCTAATAAGAGCCGTCGACACTCATCTTCTGCAATCAGGCCGACGGGACGCCCTTTAGGCGGCGGGGCCAATTAGTCGCGAGCGCCGACAGGCGGCGCTCGGGGGCGCTGCTTGCTTGCGCTTTGCGTCGCGCGACCAGGCGGCTTGATCGCGCCTCGTCACACGACTCGTGGGGGGGGGCAGTGAGAAGCGCAGCAGACGACGGCCGTCAAGTGAGCCGAGAGGAAGTCGGCGAGGTCAATTGCGTGAGGAAAGATAGCGTGAAAGTAGCGAACGGACTTGCGCCCACTTCACCATTCCATTTGGAGGGCGGCCGGCGCCGTTGAGCGCAAACAGCGCGGCCGGTGGGCGCCTTGGACAATCGAACCCCCCCCCCAGCCCCCCCGTCGTGTCTCGGGCTGCCGAGTCCGAGATTGCTGTTTGCTCTGCGAGCGTTTCGAAGCGCCGCCGCGGCGAGAGCGCCAATCCGAATTCCGTTTGACGCAACACAATCGCAGCGGTAGCAACAACCGACACGCGATACTCGCGGCCGGATGACCAGCAGGTAGCAGGCGGGGTCGACGCGACAGAGACACGCGTGCGACGACACGGGACTACGGATGCGCTCGTACGGCCGAACTCTGCTGGGATACAAGCGCGGAAAGCCGAACTTGGTCGGCGGTGTACGTACATGTGCACACATGACACGACACTACACAATCAGTTCATCTTGGTGTAGAAGATGATCTCGGGTATTTGGCCGTCCTCGACGGAGGTGCCGTTGTTGTTGCCGGCCGCGTAGGTGAACTGGAACGTGACGCAGCCTGTCGTCGGACTCTGGTGCACGATACGGCGCAGGCCCTTCGTGCCGTAGTGCGAGTCCGGACCCTGCGTCGCAAAGCCCACCTCGTACGGACAAGCGAGCGCACGCACGCACACACGCACGCACGCACGCACGCACGCACGCACGCACGGACGGACGGACCTTGAGACAGGCCGAGGCGATGTAGGTGACGCAGGGCCCGATCTCGACCGGCTCCTTGAAGAGGACGCGGAAGGTGGACGGAGAGCCGTCGCACGAGAAGGTCGTCTCGTTGGTCGACACCACCTTGCCCGTGCCGCAGTGGATGATCTGTAGAGAAGGCAGGCTGGCTTGCTAGTCATTAGCTACTTGACAGAGCAACACCGACCTGAATCAAGACCTGATACTCAGTTGGGCCGTGAATGGAGCCGTAGAGGCCGAATCCCACGACGAAGATGCGCCTGTCGACCGTGAACCTAGGGCGGGGTGCGCGCTCTCAACCAGAGGAACAAGGGCGAGTGCGCCAGTCAGACAGACTTGATGCGGTCGGGCGTGCCGCTGTAGCCCCAGCGTCCCTCGATGCGCTGGAACCGATTGACGATCTGCTCCTTGCCCGTGACGCAGCAGCGCGGCACGTCCAGGAAGGAGACGGTCGGCTTGGGATTCACCGTGAAGTACAGGAAGAGATTCACCACCTCGCGGTCGTTGAGAATTCCAGACTGCGCTGCAAGCAAACCCGCGTCTCAACCGCAAAAAAAACTGTCGAGGACGCACGCACCGGCGGACTGGGCGAACTCCTCGACGGTCATGAGAGGAAATCGAATGAGCGAGAGGGAGCGGCCCAACGACTGGCGCTGGTTCTCCGGCATGACCGGCAGCTGCTGGCGGTGGCATTCCTAGGAGCGCGGCGCGATTCCCAATGGTTGGGGAATGCCGCCTGGGGGGTGGGGGGGGGGCGACGCACGGCGACGCTCCACTTGACGAGCGCCTGGTAGAGCATCACTTCGCGGATACGCAGCGTGTCGCGCTCCAGCACCGAGCAGATCGTCTCCAGGTCCACGTCCACGAAGCCTGCAAGCGCCCGCGTCCAGCCTTCGTCGCAACACTGCGACGCGTGCGTCCCACCTTCGGCCCCGATGGCCTCGGCGGTGTGCTTGTCGATGATGTCGAGACAGAGGGCGGCCAGCTGGGGCTCGTCGAAGAGACGCGCCTGCGTGAGCAGCATGAACGCGTTCTCGGCGCTCAGACTCTTCTTCAGGAAGTCGACGCAGGCGTGCTCCAGCGCCGGAACCGCGTACTTCTTCGCTGCAGTGAGACGTCGCGCCGACTGACGAACATCTTCTTCCAGTGCGTGCGCACCCGTGTAGAGTGTCGTCATGACGCTCTCCGGCCCGATTTGCACGTCGTCCGAATAGAGGAAGCGGAGCAGGGAGAGAAAGGCGGCGGGCTCGACGTCGGGCAGCTCGATGTCGTCGTTGGCGGCAGCCGCGGTGTTGGGCGCGGCGGCGAGCGCTCCGTAGAACATCGCGTCGAAGACGGCCGAGCCGACGGACAGCACGAACTTGTGGGCGGGCACGCGCAGTCGCTGCTCGCCCCGGCCCACCGAGAAGTGGACGTCGGCCAGCACCTCGTTGTTGAACATGAACGAGAACCGCTCCTTCAGCGTCGTCTTCGTCGCCTGCCAGCCCAGCAGGGGCTGGCGGTCCACGCCCACGGGACGGCGCTCCAAGCCGCCTGTACGCGAGGGCGGCGTCGTCCCAGCAACCGAACGCCCCAAAAATGCCTAAGCCCAGGCCGAACCGTTCGAGCAGCGGCCGCGAGCGACGTCGGCCACGTTGTGGGGACGCCTCGAGGACGACGAGGCGCCGTTCTGTCGACGGCAGTCGTCCGCCGCTCTGCCGGCGTTATGGTTGGCCGCGGTCACAAAGGACCTCGAGCCACCGCCAGCCCGGTTGTTCGCTTGAAACTTGGCCGCCGAGACAAGGTCGGCGTCCAGTTCGAACTCGGCCTCCAACTGCTGCTTCTTGGAGAAGTTCTCGCCGAACGAATCCACCTGTCGAGTGTCGGACGCGTTGAATGGAGGACGGCACTCGGCAAGACGAAATCCGACAGCCAACCCCATCCTCGCGATCGTCGACAAAGTCCTCGTCCTCGTCGAGGTCGGCGTCCTCGCCGTACGCGCCGTCCAAGCTGCGGCTGTCGACGCCGCACCTCCTAAATCGACCGACCGTGAACTATAGGTGATCGACATCAAAAGTGTCAAAAGGCAGCCACCGTTTTCTCGCATCCAGCTTCGACTCTGTCGACAACCCCTCGAAACAGTCGTCGTCGACATACAGGCCAGTGACGACGTCGGCCAACGCTTCTGCATCTAGACGGTCCAACGACACCTCACGACACAGATGGCTTCTTGGTGCTAGAAAGTAATTACGCTGCTACGCACCCGGAGAAACAGAAGCGGGCGCCGTTCTCCCAGTTCCACTGAGCCTCAGATACGGCTCGGCCTCGTCCGTGGCCAAGAATCCCTCCACCTCTCCGTCATCGTCAACGAAGTCTTGTCGGTTGGCGTCTCTGTGAGGCGCCAAGCGTGAACCTGTCAACACAAGGCGGACGATCTGGCCAACTACAGGTCTGAGCCGGCGGCGGCGTTCGCCACGGGGCTGGGACAATCGACGTTCTGCTGACGATTCGACAGCTGCTGCTGACGACTCGAAGGGCTCGAGTCCGCGGTCGCTTGTTGGTTGGTCGCCGACCGCCGTCCCGCAGCCGACAGGGAACGGCGCGAGGACGAGCGACTGTCGCGCGCTAGAGAACGTCCATTCGTTCAACGACTCGACTTCAGGCGGACAGATCGACAAACGCGGACCATCTGAGGCGCCACCGCCTCGATTCTTCGCCGACGCGGTACCGGAGTGATGCGGCTGACGATGCGAAGTGGGCTGGCCTTGACTCGACTGACTGGCTGAAGAGGTCTTCTTCCGACGACCAGAGTTGCTCGCGCTACCCATCATCTTCCTGTGACCAGTCGCTCGACGCGCGTCTCGCGCGCTAGGCACACAGATTTCGTCAGGTAGGGCGCGACAGACGGACGGCTTCAGCACGTTCAAATTGTATTCTTTCAACAACTAGGGTTCATCGGAAAACAAAGAAGTGTCAAGTTTCAGTCAATCGAAGCGAGTCCTCTTATTCGCCGGTCCTCCTCCTCCGCCGCGGCCACCGCCACCTCCGAAGGGCCTCCTGAAGCCGCCGCCTCCGCCTCCGCGACCACGGTCACCGCCCCGACCCCCGCGGAAGCCGCCTCCACGTCCACCGCGACCTCTGTCTCCGCCACCACGGCCAAAGCCGCCACGCTGCCCTCGACCGCCGCCACCAAATCCTCGGCCTCCTCCACGACCACCGCCGCCTAGGCGTCCACCAAAAGGTACCGCTGACCATACGCAACCCGGACGTGTCGACGCACCTCCTCTGCCGCCGGCCCTTCCCCCTCGACCGCCGCCGCCGCGCGTCTGGGCGCCGGGCAGGAAACGCTCGATGGGCAGCAGCTTGTAAGGGTCGATGAAGACCTTCTGCTCGTCCTTGAACGAGGATGCTTTCACGTCGTCCTGCAGCTGGACGGTGATGCTCTGCAACGTGCGCAACGTACAAACCACATAACCAGCGCAGAAACGCTCGTCCTTACGTGATTCCTAAGCGATCCGAAAATCTCGTCGACCTTGCCGATCTGCGTTTTGTTCTCCAGGTAAATGGGCGCGTTGAAATAGGGCACTTTCTCAATGGTGCACTTGCACACGAGCTGCTCCTCGCAGGTGTGCGTGAACTGCGCCACTTCTGAAGGCGAATGACGCGTTCTGCCTGCCTTCCTGCCTTCCAGTTCCACAAATCCACACCTACCGACAACCGTGTCCGGCGGCCCTTGGTCTCTGAAGTCGGGACGGCCGCCGCTGCCGCCGCGTCCACGGCCTCGACCGCGGCCGCCGCCTCGGCCTCTATCGAAGCCGCCGCGTCCTCGACCCCTCCCACCGCCGCCGCCGCCTCTGAACGACATTTTCACTAAACAGAGTCGCACTCGTATTCGAGTTTATACTGTCTTCCTCCGTAGAGGCTAATAGCGTTTTGAGCCCCCCAACCCCCCAACCCCCCCCCAACCCCCCGTGTTGCATAGTTTATAAAAGGCGCAGCGCAGCACAGAATCGCACGTAACAGTGCTCGGGTAACTGGCGGTAGTGCTGACAGCCCAGTATGGCGGCAGTGGAGACACCGCTCCCCGCGCGTTGGTGGCGGTTGCCGACGCGAACAATCTGTTCGCCTCGGCGTCTGAAAGGCGCCAGTGCCCGTGCGGCTGCGGCGTGCTGGCTCCTTCGGCGGAGGAGCTGAACCGCATCCCCGTGGTGCCGTCCGGCCCGGCCACTGAGCGCTACATGGACGCGGCAGAGCCGTTCCTCGTCAAGCCCGTGCAACTGTTTCTGGCCGACAAGCGTGCCAAAGAACGAAAATGTTGGGGCTGCCCAGTACGTGGCCTGCAGACCAGATCGAGTTGGGCGAGGGGTAGAAGATTAAGGGGGAGGGGGGGGGGGTGCAAGATTGGGCGGGGGGGGGGGTGGCAGAATGGGGGTTGGCTGGAGAAACAAGTGCGGTTATAGTGGTATCTTCCCTCCCCCCCCCAGTTACAGGTATGGCAGGGAGTAAACAAATGGGTTGTTAATTCAGGGCAAGATCTCTGAAAGGGACAGCAATAGCGCGCCGTTTGACTTCGTCGTAGTTCACAAGGAAATGCACCCATTCGGTGTCGACAATCAGGGCAGAGAGACGTGGACGCGACGCAAGGACGAGTGCGCATTGCACCTGCGCTACGAGTAAGTCGGTTTCAAAGCGCCACCTGCTTTTTCACCAATGTACCGGTAATTTACACTTGCAGCTGGGTCTGATCGAGTGGGCGGTGGGGCGGCCAATTTGTGCGTGTGTGTGTGTGTGTGTGGGGGGGGGGGGGGGTCTGGATGAAACAATGGGTACCGAAAAGTACTGAAAGTCACCAACATTTACTCCCTTTTATCGTATTAGAACGGTGAAAAACGTATAAAACGTTCGATGTGGGTGCCGAAAATGTTGTTGGAACCCCCCCCCCCCCCCACCTCTCCGCCAGTTACATGATGATGTAATTATATCGTTAAGCTGCATCGTGCCGCGGTACTCGCCCTGCTTCGGTGTCAGCATGTTCCGGTTCGACGACGACGCGTCTGCCACGATGTGTGAAACCCACAAGGAACATTTGAAGGCTCAGTTCAACTTGGATCTCTAGTCACTTGGTCAGTTGCGCAACTTGTTGACGTGATAATAATGTGTTGCGGTGACACACTTTGACGCGGGTTGTGCTTGTCATTGAAGCGGGTGAATGCGTTAGTACTCTGTTGAAGAGGTTGACCAAGACACGTGCAAGTAAGCAATGTAGCTTACTGGTTTGAAGCGTTATAAAGATAATTGTTAACGTTGTTTGCAAAGTGTATGCGTAAAGGTGTATGTATCTGAATTGCGTATTGCCGTATTCAGCGAGCTTCAGTTAAAATCTTTAAATAAATAGTTATAAATAAATAAATAGTTATAAAAGTTATGAATGAATTCAATATAAATAAGTTCTGAATTAAGGGAGCGTTTACATTACAAACACGTAACCGCACCGATGTATGTAGTCGCCAATTACCCGCACTGCGTTGTGTCACACTGCCATATGCTGATCATTTTATAAAAACATGCAGAACGGGGGGTTGGGGGGTTGGGGGGTTGGGAGGTTGGGGGGGCTCAAAACGCAGTGTGCCTCCGTGGAGCTTCCCGTACACAAGCAACATGGCGAATTTGCTTTGAATTCGAATGCATTTACCAAGAATATGGTAACTTGCACATTTAAAAATCGTAAACTCGTGCCTACGAAGTTCTCCCTCAATATGGAGGCGCCGTTGCGCTTGCACCGGCTCGGCAAGTTCTTCAGACGTCGGCACCTCCGTCGTTGCAGTACGACAGCGGAAAGCACGTCCTCGTGAGCTACGCGACACTGTAAGCTGTCGAGTGTGGAGTGTAGCCGACGGAATGTTGACAGCGGTTGGCTCGCATCTATCGGCTTGGAGGTGCACGTCCAGCTGAAGGTCGACAGCAAGCTCTTCAGCGGCGCGCCCTCTCTTTTCACGTCCGTCTGCAACGCGGCCGTCGCGCCGCTCGACGCGTCGCTGCCCGGCACGCTGCCCGTGAGTCGTGTCGGTCGGCGCCAACGCTCAGCCGAACCGGAAACGATGCTCGTCAAAAGGTGCTCAATCGAGCGGCGCTCGAACGCGCTCTGCTGGCTTCGGTGGCCCTGGCCTGCCGGGTGCACGAGGTGTCGCGCTTCGAACGCAAGCACTACTTCTACGCCGACATACCGGTTTGTACTGCTCTACCTATAGACCAGTTCTGGGAGTGAGTAAGCGTTGTTCAGACGGGGTACCAGATCACGCAGCAGCGCGAGCCACTGGCGACCGAGGGAGCGCTCGCCTACTACGTGCACGACCCCCATCTGTTCGGAACCGACCAACAAGCGGCGAAGGCTCTGTCGAGACGAGCGAGCACGCCTATTCTGCAGGTGCAAATCGAGCAGGACAGCGGTCGCTCCATTCACATGGACGACAGAAAAGGAGGAGGCCCCAAGACGCTCGTGGACCTCAATCGATGTGGTCAGTCACTCTCAGTCTCTAGCTGGACGGCCCGTAGTCTCTTCTGGGTGCCCCCGCACCGAGGGGGGGAAACCGATTTGGTAGGGATCGCACTGATCGAGGTGATCACGGGTCCGACGCTCACGAACGGGCTCGAGGCGTACTGCTTTGTCAAGGAGCTCCAGTTCCTCCTGCGGCGTCTCGGCGTCAGCGACGCTCGCATGGAACGTGCGTGAGACTCTCTCGCGGTCTGGCGGCTTCTGATTTGGGAACGCGACCCGCATTGGCCCTTACGCACGCGCTCAGGCGGCGAGATGCGCGTCGACGCCAACATCTCGGTCCGGCCCACCGAGAAGGCGCCCCTGGGCGTGCGCACAGAGGTCAAGAACGTCCAGACGATGCGACTCGTGCGTCACGCTGTCGGTTGGTGAGGTCACCGTTGTAATCGGCCTTGTTGGCGTCTACCACCTCCCAACCCCTCTGCAGACTACGAGATCAAGCGACAGATCGAGATGTTGTCGCACGGCGAGGCAGTCGTCAACGAGACGCGCAAGTACGACGCGGACAGGAGGTACTGACCGGAGGGGGGGGGGACTGGTGCCTTTGCGGGCCGGTGGACGCGAAGAGACGCCGGCCGGCCAGGTGCACGGTGGAGATGCGGGACAAGGAGCTGAAGCAGGACTACCGCTTCATGCCCGAGCCCAATCTGCCGCCCGTCCGCCTCTCAGCAGTTGGGGACGGCCAGCTGCTGTGCGGCGCCCGGGCCGCGCTCGCCGCCTCTCCCGCCCCACTCAGGGACGTCTGGATCGACGACTGCGGCGTCAACGCCGTCGTCGCCATATTCATTGAGGTGCGACGATGGTAGTGAAGAAGCGACGTTATGCGCGAGCCTGGCAAGAGCACGTTTGCGTACAGAGCAAGGCGGACCTGTGCGCGTACTTCACAGAGAGCGTGGCGGCACTAGGCAATAAGGCGGCGGCAGCGGTGCTCGCAGACCTTCTTGTTCTGGATCTCAAGAAGAGCTTGGCGAACGCAAAACTGCCAATCGCAGACAGGTCGTTGCGGCGTCCCTTGTCGGCGGCTGACGACCTAGTGTCAATCAATATCACTCGTCCATCTCCGATCGTTTCAGCTCGTTCCCAACGGGCACACTTGCGGAACTCGCCACGTTGGTCCGGGACGGCGAGGTGACTCCGGCAACGGCCGGAGTGGTTAGTACACTGCTGCATATGTCTTGAGAGGAGGGCGTCTCGCTGTGGTGGTTGCCAAAGAGACGGGTAGCGCCTTGCTAGGTGATCGACGCGTTCGTGGCGCTGTCGAAAGAGGGCGGCCGGCCGCCGGCCTTGCTCGACTACGTGCACGACAACGAGCTGACGCGAATTCGGGAGCCGCAGCGCGTTCTCCAACTCTGCTCCGCCCATCTCGCCGCCACGCGTCCGAAGCAGGTAGGTAGGACGACAGAAAGCAAGGCCGGCCCGAGCAACGACCTCCGTGTGTGCAGCGCTTCGCACCATGCTTTCGGCGCTTCTCGTGTTCGTACTCTCGAATCGCATGAAGCAACTGGTTTAGCGGAAAAGACTGGCGTCGGAGTTGGCGAGAGGCGTGACGGACGGCAAGTACATGAAGAAGTTCATCGGCCATCTGTCGACCGCGCTACGCGGCCGCATCGCCGTCGAAGACGCGGCGACAGCGACTCGGCAACTCATCATGGCCCCCAAAGACTAGCCCCAGTGTCAACTTCTAGTGATCTTGAGAGACATGCAATTTATATGCAAATATTACAGAAATGGGTTGTCTACGGTAACTGTTTAAGGTCATAGCGCGTTTTAACGCTTTCGTTTTTACGGCATGAGGTATAGTTCTGCATCAGCAACTGAAACAGCTCCGTTTGCACTGGCGACACTGACAGTCACCCGGATTTAAAACAGCACTCTACTGTGAGGTATTTATATCATTCCACGCAGCTGGGAGCACCTTCAAACGTTACTTTCGAAATGTGCATGTAAATTTTAACAACCGCCGCATTACTGTACTCAAAAGTCTACTTGTAACGGATGTTACAAGGTGCGCTACTTATGGTAGCCGCCCGTTGCTTGTTTGTTTTGCACAATACGCCTCTCAGTTGACGTTTTGCTGAGGCTTAATTTTTATTTATGTAAATCTGTTTTCGTTATTTGAATTGTCCGCCTGGACCGCGCCTTATAGCAGCATAGGCATTTCCGTTTCCACATCCTCTGTGATCCCAACAGAACTACAACAATCGCTCGTCCAGCCACTGAGAAAACATTTTCTGATGGTTTTAGTTTTAACTTAACTTTGATTTTGTTTTGTATTCCGAAAGAAGATAGCAGAAAGAAGAAGATGGCCTCTACCCCGCCGCCCGACGTCAACAAGCAGCCACACGCGAAGGAGGTGTACAACGCGCCGGTCGTGGGAAAGGACACGCGAGGGCCAGCGCCGAGCGGCGGCGCGTCGGTGGCCGGCCAGCGGCGGCTCGACTACTTCGTCCGGCCCGCGAGGAGTACATGGGCGGGCCGGGATCGCGCGGAGCCGCCGCCCCTCCGCCCGCCGCCAGCCGCCTGACCGCCTCAGGATCTCCACCGCAAGGAAGACAGAAGGCGAAATCGCTCTATCTCTCCAATTTATCCACGCCCACTCCCCCACGAGAACATCTCCATCGAGTACAACCCCTGATCATCCTCCTCCTCCTCCTCCCTCCCCCTGTCGTCCTCTCTCCACTTCTCGCTTCCTCCCACACAACATCGCTCGCTCCCCCTCGGTTTGACTTTGTGATGCGTCGTGCGCCTTTCTCGGAAAACGCGACCAGAAAAGCTCAACTCGCACTGCGCTAAATGCTGTATTCAACTGAGATCATGTTCTGCAAGCACGAAGCAACCCATGTAACAAGCACAACTGTTATCTAGTGCACAGGCTGCACGAGAAAATTACTCTATTGCAAGTCTACTTGCGATGCATTTGAAGAATTGAACACCGCAAGGTGCGCTCAAGAGGCCGACTCTACCGCTAGGGTACATATCGACAGATCTGAAGCTCCACACAGGGTGTCCTATGGTGGGCTTCTCAACTTTGATTGATCGCTGTGACGCTCTTATACCTTGTCTCCGACAACCGCAACGGTTGATACGTTACGTTACGCAACACCAGTTGTTTATGACAGAGACGAAAGAGTGTACGTTTTCGTGCAATGCTGGGTGCATGTATGTCGCAGCTGCTGCGAAAGCGAACTTCGAGTCTGCGAGTGGCAACAGGCAACGGCTGAAGCTATTATTCGTTATAAGGTATTTCTTTGTAAATATAAGTTTGCTTAGTCCAAAAATGTTCCAAGGGTTGTCAAAGCGTTGGGCGTTGGCGGCGCCACTGCTGTTGCTGAGCTGTGGAGCGGGCAGCGCGTCGGCGGCGGCGGGCGCGAAGGCGTGCGAGGCGCCGGCGGACGCCGTCATTTTCCTCTACCTGCTGTTCGGCGCCGTCGCCCTCAACGTCGTCACCACCGCCTTCGCCGTCATCCTCATCATGCAGGTGAGTAGCGGCGGTGGTGTCGGCCAGCGTCGACCGCGTCGAAAGCTTACAGCTGCGCAAGATGTCGTCGATCGAGAGCAGCGTCTCGTCGAACGTGCACTGGCTGACGCGCTGCGCCATCCAGGTCAGCCTGCCGCCCGCCGCCCTCGACCAGATGCAGCGCTACGCCCGCCTCGACGCCAGGTTCTCCGGCGCGATCCTCGCCCCCCCCCCCCTTACGACTCCGACTCCCTGTCCTTGTTCAGCTTCCAGGCGTTGGCGACTATGGCCCAGAGCGCGGCCAGCGCGGGAGACAAGCAGCGGAAAGAAGTCTAGACGAGTGACGCGACGACGAGTAGTAGAAGAAACCAACTAGTCGGAACACGATGTCGAACGTGTGACATCAAAGCAGTGACTGTGACAACCTTAGTGTATTGGATTAGGATTCAAAAAGTCGTTTGTGATTCAGAAATGAGCATATACGCCTGGTCCCATGTTGACGATTTTGCTGCCGACCGCTGCGGCTGCGGAAATGTCGGTACTGTGTGACAGCAAGTCCACGTCGTCATCTGCCGACACGAGCGCCGCTGGTCCCCTCGGACGATCGCGGCGCCCGTCCGTCGACCACCGTAAGCTGCGGGCTGTACTTCGGTGAAGCTCGGCTGGGCAGCGGCGTGTCGGCGAGCACGAGGCACTGCCCCACGCAGTAGGAGGCCACTGAAGGGGTGGTGGCGCAGTGGCGCAGCAGCTGCGCTGCGCATCATACTGCATTGGAGACAGGCGAACGTCCGTCTTGTCCGAGTCAGCGAAATCGGCCGCCGGCGGGTCAGCAACATTCTACATATATTAACATTCTATATTCTATAACAGCCGCTTATATTCGCAAAGGGACGATTGCTTACGTTCAAGCGCGAGGAACGCCTGCGCTCGTACTCTTCGACCCGCGTTCCTTTGCTTCTTGCAGAGGTTTTTTGCGGCCGTGCAGAATATGTTGACCATTATAAATACAGCACAGTGCGAGTTGTTTTTTTGATACCATTCCAGTTCCAAAGAAAGACGACTCACGACGCATCACACAGTCAAATCGAGGCGCGCAAGTCGACGTGGAAGGGAGCGAGGGAGAGAATACGACGAGGGGCTGGGGAGATCAGGGGTTGTATTCGATAGGGATGTTCTTGCGGCGGACCATGCCGTCGCCCTGGAACCACTCGCGGCGGAACTGCTTGGCGGCGCCCTCCGGGGCGTTGGTCCACTCGACGGTGACGCGGTCGTTGTTGGTGTCGGCGGAGGCGTAGTCGAACGCCTCGCAGCTGACGGCCAGCAGCACCGACTCCTTGGGGTCGAGGCAGCCGGCCGGCGGGTCGACGGACAGCCGCTGCATGTTCGTCGTCTTGATGGCCCAGCCGATGCGCCGGCTGCCGTCGTTCTGCACCGCCACGTGGTACGTGTGCTTGTCCGCGAACGGCGCGTTGTACACCAGCTTCGCGTGCGGCTGCGTCAGGATCTCGCCCGGAGGAAGAGAGGCCATCGTTCCAGATGCTTGCTTTCTTCTTTTCTGACTTTAAACAATCAAAGAACAACAATCGAAACTTGAAAACGCTCTAAATGATACGAGTCGGTTCAACTAGCGCATTTGTAGTCTAACGAGGCTCGCAGAGCATGTGAAAACGGAAATGCCTATGCTGCATGAATGTCCGTTACCAACACTTCTGGCGATGTGCTTTAAATTTGCATTTGAACTTTTCAACTTTTATTGCTTTTAAAATTTTGATGTAATAGGTACTGTACTAAATTTAAATAACAACTATAATTTTGAAAATTGCGCTACACAGTACACACTCAGCTGTTACACAGTACATCGTCGCATGGCGACCCGACCCGCATGGCGGTGCGTTAACGGTCCACAATTGGAAATAAACGGTGCTTAACTGCAAGTACGGTACCGCCCAATTCAAACATGAGTACGTTTGCAGCGTTAGTCATGGCATTCAAGATTGCTGTGTGGTGCATTTTGCTGTGCCTCACAGCACACCCGACACGATACACCTTTATGCACGAATAAATGCCTGTCGACGACAACAACGAATCAACCGGAAGGAGTCAACACTGCAAATGAGAATACCTACCACTGTGTGAGCAATAAATAACGCTGAGATTAGCATTAAAGGATGAGCGAGCGAGCTTAAA
>JASAMY010000050.1:0-37679 GCA_030248085.1 Paralinhomoeus sp. GSCO2_6 | reverse complement strand
TATCTCGACAGGATTTGAGACAATTGGACGTGCGCCCTATAACACTAACTGAGATTCTAGATTGCTGGCAAGCAATCATGCTGCGTGCCACGCCACGGCGGCCCAGTGGGCGTTCAATTGCGTCTAGCAGAGCGAGCGACCCATCCTTGCACTCTCAGTGCATCTGGGTCATGTCATGCGACATGTCAATATACTGCAGTTTGTGACCAGGGAGCGTAAGCTAGATCAGCCACTCCCAGTTCCACCCCCTACCCTCAGCTTCCCGAATCAATAAATCACTTCGCTACAACACGTTTTAATTGGGACCAAATCCAATTAAATTTGGGACACTGAGGTCCTGTCCCAATTATCCCAAATTAAATTGCGTCCCAAAATTTCATGATTTACAGTATGTCAGTCGCCGCCACCTATTTTATTCTGCTTCTGCAATTCTACAAAAGCGAAGAAAGTCACCAGAAGTGACTGCGAAGACTCAGTCATCAAAGTGGTTCCATACCATCCACCTGTCAAAGTAAGACAGTAACTATTCCGAATAATGAGTTTTTGAGCAACTGTACATTGCAAGCAGGGGTGCGTTTGTGTGCAGCACTAGGCGTCAACTTTTCTTCACAGCGTTCACCACCGTAAAGCAACACACAGAAGAAATATGACTCAGAGAGAGCCGCAAGACCAAACCATTTTTGTGATTTGATTTTACGTGTCTGCTCCGCATATACCACTAGTATCGATATTCATTGCGCTGGTTGTGAAAGATGAGTGAACGTACCTCAAGGGCTCACCCCTCACCCTGAATGCTGCGTAAATTGGTGTAAGACGGCACAATGTGTCACTGGATCGCAAGTTGATATTTCAGTATTTATTTTACAAATCTGTAAACTGCGTCTCTTCAGGCCCAGTCTCGTCGTGGAAGCCATTTTCCGTCGGCTTAATTGGCTCGGTCGCGTTGGCCGAGGCGAGTGTGTAGTTGAACGGCTTGATGAACTGCGGCTTGGCTGAGGGGTCGCCTGAAAAATTAAAAATATTTCAAAAATAAATTATTTTAAAAATTTAATGTTTACAAATTAAACATGTATTTAAAGGAGCAATTATGAGCCAGTCCTGAATAAAATCGTCAAAGCGGCTTGTAATGGAGCCGCTTTGGGCTGACTATGACTATGACTATGTAATGACTCACTGTTCATCCTCTTGGAGAGGCCGTCAAGCATGAGCTCTTCCATGAGACGGTCGACCTCTGCCACGCCGAACGTCTTGAACATCTCCACGTCGTCCGCCATCGCCAGACCCGTCGCCTGCCGACATACATTGTATATGCCTCCTTGCATATGCCACGCACGCACCGACACGTGCGCAGGCACTCACGGCACGCACGCACGCACGCATCGGCACGCACGCACGCACGCATCGGCACGCACGCACGCACGCACGCACGCACGCACGCACGCACGCACGCACGCACGCACGCACGCACGCACGCACGCACGCACGCACGCACGCACGCAAGCACGCACGCACGCACGCACGCACGCATCGGCACGCACGCTCGCACTCACTCACTCACTCACGTACGCACGCACTCACTCACTCACTCACTCACGCACGCACGCGCGCACGCACGCACGCACGCGCGCGCGCGCGCACGCACGCACGCACCGGCACGCACGCAGGCACCGGCACGCACACACGCACGCACACACCTGAGTGGAGGGCAGCAGGAGCAGCAGGTCGGTGTAGCGCATGAGGTAGTCGGCCTGGCCCTGGGTCTTGAGCAGATGCTGCTGGAAGCTAGCGAGCACGCCCCGACGAGAGCCACTCACGCTCGCCACGTCGCCAAGGCCCGCGATCCCTGAAATTGATCGGCTCTTAGTTCCAGGGAGCTCCAGCAGAAGGAGGCAAAAAGAAAGGCGTGTGGATTCTAAACTCAAGCGAGCCGCAGACTCAAATGTGGGGCTGTGGCGTAGTCCGTAAGGCGTTGGACTCCTGACCGCGAGGTCGGGGGTTCGATTCCTTGCTGGGTGAAAACCACGGCAACCCCCTTGGGCAAGGGGTTTAAACCACTGCTCCAGTTTCTGGCTGTACCATGGCTTCGGCCAAAAATCAGTGCCAGGTGGGGGCCCACCTTGCCTCGCGGCAGAACAACGCCCATTGTTATGTATATGGTGCCGCCCTGTGATCCTGGTGATTCAGTTAACGGCCATTGTGCTGTGTCAGGTGGTTGTCGTCAAAAATAAAGAAAAAGTAAAGCGAAAATGACTGAATGCATTTTAAAACTGAATCTGCTGCCTGCCGGCCACCCAGAGTTACCTAGGTAGGCAGGCCCCTACATACCATTGTCTCCTCAAATCTGATGTTTGAATCATCCTCTCCGCCTCTCATGTTTGTGCACCACATACCCCCCACCCAAAAAAAAACAAGCTGAATATTCCTGACAGGGGTTGAAGAGTGTGACGGCCTTGAGGTAGACCATCTCCTCACGGGTGATCTGCATCTTCTTCATAGGGGTCACGACGTCGTCCAGGATCTTAGCAGTCGTCAGACTAAACGACCGAATGTTCATCCAAAAATTCAACAAGAAACTTGGACAACCCACTTGAAGTCGGGCCAGTTCTTGCCCATCCTGGGCAGGAAGAAGCCGGCGCCCAGCTGCAGGCAGTTGGTGCAGTTGCTCACGTACGAGCGGTGCGCCAGACCCAGGATCAGATTCGACGTCGTCGTGTGACGCAGCAACACGATCTATACGTACGGTTAATCTTCCAATTGAGCCCCCCTCGAATAGTGCCCCCCTCCAAAAATGCTCCCGGTACGGCAAGGTTCAAAGTATAGAGCCCCCTCCAATTGTGTCCCCGGGTAAGAAGAGGTTGGAAGAATAGTGCCCCAGGGGCACTATTGGAGGATTTAGTACTCGTGGCACTACTCGTTGACTTGGATTCGACTCGCACTGCTTGTCCCCAACTTTAACGAGGAATGAAAGTGGTTTGCTCTGCCTTCTGCTCGCTTGGGAATACGGAAGAACACAATTTGCACTGGACAAAGGTTGCAGGTTAAAGGCTTTCAACTGAAGCTACAAAAGCCCAAGCCTAAGCCTCAAACAGCGAGCGCCAAAGAAAAGCGCCAAAGAAGCACGAGTCTTGGCTCGGCAATGCTTGCACACTGTCGCAACAATGGGTACCTTTACGGAATTCTCGTTTACGTTATTACGGTGCGCTCAAACTGACGACCTGGTCTTCCAGTGTCAACTCGGCGAATTCGGGGATGGCCTTGGCCCACTGGACCATGAAGATGAGGTGCCGGCGGATGCTCTGCACCATGTCCGTCTCCGTGGGAATCACGCCCAGCTCGGGCATCTATGCGGCGCGTACGGAAATCGATAATAATTGATCAAATAACCGATTGCACCGATTCAGTGGATCAGCTCAGACGTACTTGTTATTTCTCAATTTGCTGCCCGAACTTACATTGTACCCTTCCGGTCATATGCCCTATTCCAGTTCCATTTTCACCAGCTTACTACAGACATTAGTAGACGAGATGAAAATCCTATCACTACTGTTGAATATAAACCCGCAGCGCGGTGTGGCAGACTTACAGGCATCTGAGTGGCCGCGTTGCTTCGATTGATCGGCGCCGAGGGGGGCAGACCCACGCCAAACTCCGCTTCGGCCTTTGTGATCACCGACAAAAAAGCCTGAAGAAGTCCTCGTCATTACAAATCTATCAGGTTCCCACAAATCCCAGCGTACATTTTGGTGGATCTTCTCGGCGTTGTCCAGCACTTCCGACCAGTGGCCGGAGGCGACGGCGACGTGAGGAGGCTCCAACGTCTCTAGGCTGGCATCGGCAGTTGCGGTGCCCACGGACGCCTCCAGTGGACGCTTCAACTCGCCCTGCACGTCTGGAAAATGAAGATTTAAAAAAGCCATTGCCGTATACCGTAATGAAATTCCCAGATGCCGTACATAGGGCCTGCAAATGCCGCACATGCAGTGTACAGTCCGCCGCACAAATCGAGGTGTATGTACTTCGTTCGTGTGCCTATGTATCTCACTCGTGTCGCGTATGCCACTATCTTTCAACCATACACTGTGTCATCTGCCACTGACAAATGGTGGGTAAAAATAAATCTAAATAATGTACGCGCGGCTGGGGTACTCACGCAAGCACTGTACTGTAAGACCCAATCATATAGCAGTGCAAAACAACGTACAGTCGGGATTCATGCCCATCCGAAGGCACTTCGCGAACCGACAGTGACGACAGCGATTGCGATTGTCTGAATTCAAATTCAACTTTATTCGTGTCCGACCGAGTTTGATTTACTGTTGTGGCCAAGTCTGAATACACGTCCGGCTTATTATTTCTAATTTTAAAATTTCTCGAGAATGCTTGCACAAAGAAAAGTAAAAAACAAAAACCGGTGGTGACGATGCAGTCCTCGTTCTTGATGCACGCGTACTTCTGTTCTGAGCGCACCGTTCTCTGGAAAAACCCTTTGCATCCGTTGCACGAGTCCGCACCGTAATGCCTCCCAGACGCTTTGTCGCCGCAAATGAGACATGTCGGACTGGCTGCAACAGAAGCGTACTTTCTTTAGTGGATTTGGTCAACTAATGCTCCACAAGGTACCTACATACAATTTCAAAAGCAAAAATTAATGACTACTTAACAAAGCCTGTCAGTCTCAGTCTGATTGCACTGCACTAAAAAAAAAAACTATCTGAGAAAATTTGGAGGAGTGGGGAGAAGTTTTTGCGGAGGACCGGTGGAGGGGGGGGGGATTTTTACAAAACACGAGAATGCAAAGTTTGAGCATGTCACCATACAGAAAGTGCATTCTATTTAGAAGCTAGAAATAAGATTACCTAGAAAAAATATTATCTAAAAATTTGCTCACTTGTTACTCCCCCTCCCGACGCGTCGTTGTCCATCATGTCGTTTATCATTTCTTTTCGGCGTCAATTCTCAATTCTCGTTTTGTCCTCTTTTCTTACTCTTATTTTTTCCCTATTTCCTTTCTGTCGCAATCCGCTTTTCGCGTGACGTGCTCGCACCTCAGAGCGCGAAACGCAATCTGTCCGCCGCTCTCTTCTGCCCTCTGAGCCGCGTATACAATACGAATGCGTTGATGGAAGAAGGAAAACAGATAAAAGCGGACGCGAGTCGACTCCGGCGCAGCTTTTGTTCCAGCGGCCGGAACCAGCAGAGCAGCAGAGTCAGCTGAGCAAACAGGCGCGGACGAAGAGACGCACGCACGCACGCACTGAGAGACTTCAGCACACGACACAGAGGCACCATGCACGCACAGTGGAGTGGCTAGCTACTACTAACTACTATCGGTACATATTGTACACCTACCGGTGCACTGCAACATACAAATTGGTTCAAAGTTGTGCTTCTCTGTTCCACAGGTTTACCCCCATTTCCTAGCCCCCCAGTTCCTCGCTCCCCAGTTCCTCGCTTTCTTAGTTCCTCGCTTTCTCAGTTCCTCGCCCCCCCCCAGCGTTCCTCGCACGCCAAGTAAGATTTTTTATTTACAAAAGTCATCCAACTACGACGCGACAACACGCGACAAAACTTTCGAGCAAGCGCAACAATATGTACTCGACCGTCTAACTGATACAATATCCGAACGCACACTGAACGGGGCCACGAGAGCGCTTCACCGATGCTATAATAATAGTAGTAGCACACATATTAAGCGATATTAATAGGTACGGGTCTGTACACACAGCGCATGCACGCGCACGCACACACGCAGAGGAAGCCTACAGTGACAATTTTTTCGGCTGGCTCAGGTTGTGCTTGGACGTAGGCGTCCTCCTTGCTGTTGTCGCGGTTCGCGATGTACTCAGTGGTCAGCGTGCTGATCGCCCTGTTCACGGTGACGTAGGTGCGGTTGACGCGCTGAACTATTTGGCCAGCGGCCAGCTGCTGCATAGTCGCCTCGGTGGACGCCTGCTCGCGACGAATGACGTCGATGAAGCGGAGGAAGCCCACCTCGCCAACGCGCCCCAACTTTTTCTTCAAGCCACTGTGCCAACCGGGGTAAAGTCCCGTTCTAGCGACAGTTCGCCCATCTCCTGCTGAGCAGCGTGCGTCCCGTTCTAGCGACCGAGATGGACGCGATAGATAAAGCGCAGTCCCGTTCTAGCGACACCGTATCCCAGTCCCGAATACAGCGTTGGATTGATGCATTGGATGCGTTGGGAGTGGGAGTCCCGACGATCGGACGTCTGCTGCGTATTAGTGCACTCGCACTGTGCACTGCGCGGCGCGTATCACTTGTCTGTCATCACTGTTCAGTTTCAAAGAGTTAGGAACCGCCAATTTTGCTCCCAGTAAGTACAACCCTCTTGGTTTGATCGTTAACCCAAGCAAAGGGCATCCTGGCCGCTGCTATCATTTCTCCATCCAAAACAAGCAGCGGCGAGTGTGGAAATGCGTCCACTGCGACATCCTCTCAAACGCGGCAAGAAGAAAGGAGTACGTTTCGCCGGGTGTAGTGTCCACGATCCGCCTGGGCGACAATAACGACATCCTCACCAACCCCGACCAACCCAAGAATCCGCACTTCTGTCATCCTGTCGACGCCGCCGCAGCTGCCGCTCAGAATTGTGACCGTTCAGCACAGTACGCCGTTTCCCTCGCTGTTCAGCTTGCAGCCACTTTGTTTGCCGCCATTGTCTGCTCTCGCTACAGAATATGCGTTATCTGCTATGCGGTGCTTGTTATACTGTTGATTGCGTCAATTCGTGAAGTACTTTGTGACGTGTCGTGTCGGTGTTGTCAGAATCTTTTGTGCCGCGTTTGGACAAACAAATTGGAGCCGACCCATTAAACGAAATCATACGGTATCTTGAAGCTGCTAGAACGGGACCCTTCCTTGCTAGAACGGGACTCTCCGATCTTATCTCTTAGATCTATGTCGCTAGAACGGGACGTCGCTAGAACGGGACGGAACCCCAACCGGGAGGCAGTCGTCTGCGTGACCTCCCCGCTCGTGTGCGCCAGTCACGCCAAGGTTCGTCCACAAGCGACCGCCGCACCTGAACAGAACATAACGAAACACACTTTGCATTGGATTGTTTGCATTTTCAACACCAGTCGCCTGCAGCAGTGTGCCAGTCTAACCTGTTGGTGGAGCAGCACCGCCAGGTCACTTTGTCCCTCGACTGGCGCTCCTTGAAATAGATGAAGCCGTTGAAGATGACTTGATCCTTGCCTTTTGACGACTTGCATTTTGACAAGCCATCCGCCCACCTAACCATCTTTTCAACGTTACTGCTATACCTTTATTAAAATCTGTGGCGATAGTGACGAAGTGAGAAGACAAAAGATGCGTGCGCGTCTCTCAGTCTCTGCCCACCCACCCCCCGCTGTGTGTGCACTGTCGGTTATCGCTTCCGATCATAAACACAGATGGCTGGCCCCCTGGCTAGGCCAAGCCGATGGCCTACTGAGCGCGTTAAGCTCCCGCGGTTTGTCAAACAGTGGGGCAGCAGTGGGTCAAACATTAAAAAAAATGCACCAGCGAGGAACTGGTTGGCGAGGAACTGAGAAAGCGAGGAAGTGGGGAGCGAGGAACTGGGGGGCGAGGAAATGAGAAAGCGAGGAACTAAGAAAGCGAGGAACTGGGGATCGAGGAAGTGGGGAGCGAGGAAGTGGGGAGCGAGGAACTGGGGGGCGAGGAAATGGGGGCATGCCGTTCCACAAAGAACTCTTCTGCGATCTACCTATTATGCATAGTGCAGTTCACAGTCGGGTTGCACAACAACTTACGGTATGCACTGGAATTCGGACAACTGTAAAATCCAAAACAACTTACTCTAAAGCATTTAGCCGCTTGTGAGCTTAGCTTTGACGAATCTTCAGATTGAATGGACTGTCTACGGCCTTGTACAATAGCTAGGGTAGGCAGAGCATTGTTCTCGGGTTTAGGCGAACGCACACAGAGACACGAGCGGGCGCACACATACGCGCAGCGCCATATACAATTGCGGCTCTCTCGGCTGAAAGAGGAAGAAGGCAGCGTATGGCCTAGTGGTAGAGAATCGGCCTCTTGAGCGCACGGTTCTGGGTTCGATTCTCGATGGACCCACTGGATCGAGGACTTCCCTCTCCACGCATTGTCCCGGGCCGTCGCTGCCCTAGATTAGAGATGGCGTTCTTCCGAAAGTCTTTGGCTTTATACAGGAAGGCGTCATGGAGATGGTACTTGTGTATGCTGTATGGGCGATTGACTGCCTCCTAGCGTCGCCCCTAATCCAACAACAAGCGAGGAAGAAAGGAAGGTAGCTAAGAAAGCAAGCGAACGTCCTCGCCGTCGCCGTCGTAGCTCGTCGCGAAGGAACACCCACGTCGCGCGACGACGCGGCTCTGATGCTTCTTCGACCAACACGTTCGTCCAGCAGAGGCAAATTACTCGACACACCTACCTAGCACTGACCAATAGCGTAGTTGCTGTTTTCTCCTGCGGGTGTTTTGAGCGTACAGTTGCCAGAAAACAGTCTGCAGGCCGACGTAAAGCGAAGTCTGTAGAAATATGCATGTGTCTGTAGGTTGAATCCGCGCATAAGAACGCCAAGCTCACACAGCTGATACGGAAAGAGGCCGAGCCGAACAAGCGCTCTCTGTTTTCGCAACGGATTTGCGTCCAATCGCAACCGGAGACGGTAGGTAGCTTGCGCGAAAAGTGCGCCGCTTGTAAAGTGCAGGGAATTTACTTTCTGGGTGTCACGGGTGTCACGATCCTGGGTGTCACCGGAGGCAGACCCTCTTTGGGAGGGGCAGAGAGGGGCAGTGGAGAGGTGCACACCGAAATGATATTCTTTGCTTAGACTTTGTCTCAGGCTTAGGCTTAGGCTTAGGTTTAGGCCTATGCTTAGGCTTGGGCTTAGCGTTTGTGCTGGCCAGCGTGCACTTGCCGAGGCAGGCGCGGCCGTCCTGTGGGCGACGTCGTTCAGCGCCTGGCCATGGTCTGCTGCTGGCGCCTCCGGTCGGCGTCGTCGTGCCAGCGCTCGTGCAGGCGGTCGGCGAAGTCGCGCCTCAGGAGGCGCTCGTTGACGCGCACCTCCGCCTCGTCTCTGAGCAGGGCGGCCAGCAGTAGCACTCCTCTCGTCTCGCACTCCTGAACAACTGGTATGTTACGGCTGGGCCGCGATGACCCAAGAGCGGCAGGACATCGGCAGCGCCAGTCACCGTGTGCGTATGCGTGTACATGCATGTGCGCGTCCGCGTGTGCATGTCCGTGAGTGCGCGTGCGTGCGTGCGCGTGCGTGCGAGCATGTGCGCGGGCGCGTGTGCATGTGCGTGCGTGCGTGCGTGCGTGCATGCGTGCGTGCGTGAGTGAGTGCGTGCGTGCGTGCGCGTGCGTGCGTGCGTGCGCGTGCGCGTGCGCGTGCGTGCGTGCACGCGTGCGCGTGCCTAAGCCTAAGTCTAAGCAAAGTCTAAGCCAGAGCCTAAGCCTAAGCCTAAGCCTAAGCCTAAGACAAAGTCTAAGCAAAGAATATCATTTCGGTGTGCACCTCTCCACTGCCCCTTTCTGCCCCTCCCAAAGAGGGTCTGCCTCCGGTGACACCGCGTTCACCCGAGTGTGTAATGCTTCGTTATTCTGCTTCGTTATTCTTTGGCGTAAATAACGAAGCAGCGGTGAAAAAATAATGAAGCGATTAGTGAACCTAGTGAAATTCGCAGAATAATGAAGATAATGCGCTAGAAATAGTTATAGATCTCATGAACGTGCCACACGAAACGGTTTAACAGTGGAACAAATAATGATGCAGCAAAAAATAATGAAGCGCTCAGTACGGTAGGATGATTTTTAAAGGTGATTTGAAATTGTGCTGGGTTGCTGCTGGGCAGCTGCTGCTGCTGGTGTTGGTACCTGGGCAGCATGCTTGCTTTGTGTCGCTTCCAGCAGCGAAAGCAGGCGAACCGGCCAAGAAAGTGCCACCCGCTGTAGCGGCGAAACGGCTGCGTGGAACCTCTGCTGCTGCTGTTGCCGCTGTCCGCTCGAATCGGCCGGCAGAGTCTGCTCCGCCTACTCTTCTGCAGCTCTACTCCTTCTCGCCGCCCCATTTGGATTGGCAACGCCGCATGTGCCGCGATCTTCAAATCGAGCTAATCGGACCATCCTCTGACAGATCCATTGTTGGCACGCACCGTCTTCAGCAGCAAAAAGCCGCCCATCTGCCGCGCAACAGGCGGCGGCGGCGACTGCTTCTTTCGCGCTGTCTGCTTTTTCCTATCTGGCAGCGAGCAATGTCATGCGGTCGTCCGTCGCGAGATTTGCGAGTACATTGTGCAGAACTGGCACCCAGGACACCCAGGACACCCAATGGTGACACCCAGGATCGTGGGGAAAACACTTTCCAGGTGGAACCGCCAGGGGAACCGCCAGGTGGAACCCTATTCGGGGGAGACAGCGGAGAAGTGCGCACCGAAATAATATTATTTTTTAAATTAGGCTTTGCTTAGACTTAGGCTCACGTGCACACACGAGCGTGCTTGCTGGCCGTGCCTGCGTGCGGGCGTGTGGGCATGCGTTCTTGCATGCTCGTGCGTGCTTTTTCCCCTAGTGTTTTCCCCGCCGTTTTCGCGCACTGTTTCGAAAATGGCCGCTGTTCGGAGTTTTGTTCGCTTGTAAACGAACGGCTGACAAACAGCTGCGTGTGATCTAATCCGACAAACTGAACCCGCGCACGCATGATGACTCAAGGCGCATGCCAAAAAACAAGAAAAAGAAAAACACGAATACCACGACAACAGGGTCCATAATTGACTAGCACTCCACGCGCGCCAACTAATTCAACGTTGTTCTACTGAGGTGAGCCTAGAGAAACATGCCAAAATTGAATCGCACTTTTTCGCGGTGTGACAAGCTGAGGTTTTCCAGCACAGCAGACGCGTGCAGCTTGCAGGGAAGCCCAACAGCCTACTGAAGAATGACGTAAAATCTCGCGAGCGGAACAATGGAAGGCACCGCAACCATTTATTCGCCACGCACAGTCAACAGCACTCAGCAGGCGCAAGAAATTCTCTGACGACGCACAAAAGGATAAGAACAGATACTTTTCATAACTGTTAACTGTTAAGTCAAGTCGACTGCAGTATAAAGCGCATTCAGTTCAGATCAACAGTTCAAAATCGCAGCCTGGAGAAGACGCCTCCGGCCGTAGGGAGCGTTTGCTTCGTCGTCAGTCCAGTGGTTGTCGTGTTGCGTTTCAGCTGCAACAATACCTGTATTGTAGTTGCAACCAACACTTGCGAGTGAGCTGACATTCGAAGTACCGCGTGCTCGGTGACTTGCGTGGATGAGACGTCGCCAGCGGAGACGCTGCGACTGAGGCCGCCCACTGCCGACCGGCTAGCGGGCTTGGCGGTTGCTGGCTCTGGGCGGAAGGGGCAACGAGACGAAGCTTGTCCGAGTGCAGACGACCTTGCTGCGCGTCCGTCGACGAGGAGACGCGGTCTGAGGCACAAACAGGTTGATGCTCAACCGACACCACGGACTCGGACCGAAAGCCTACCGTCCGTCTGGCTCAGATCGAAAGAGATTCGCTTGCGCTTGACAGCGACGTCTTTATTGGAATGGCCGTCTTTTTCGGCGCCTCTGCCGAGCCTGGCGAAGACCGAGCTCTCGGACGACAACTGCGAGGCGGCGCTGCCGACGGTCGGAGGGGAGCGCGGCCGGCGGTGACGCCGCAGTTGGATCGCGTTGAGGAGACGCACGGCCGCCAGAGCCGCCTTGTGGCGCGCCGCTGAGGGAAGGGAAGCAGTACGTTCACGCAAACTGTAAGAGCCGTGTCGAGAGCGGGGGTCGTGCACTTTGGTTGGCGAGCGTGGCCGCCTGCGCGAGCAGCCGTCGACTCTTGCTTGTACTACCGGAGGGCATCTTCACGACGTAAGGCTCGCCCGCGTCGAGCACGGCACGAACCCTAAGAAGGCAGACCGAGACTGACTAGCAAGCGTGCGAAGGGCGCAAGAAGAGAGACACCGACCGAGTCGGCAAGGGCGGCAATTCGACAGGAGCAGCAGCAGCTGAAGGCGGAGGAGGCTCAATGCGTCTTTTCGGCGCCTTCGAAGAGGAGACGGAAGAGGAGGAAGAAGCAGAAGCTGCCGACTTCCTTGGCGAAGTCGCGCGCGATCCAGAAGCGACACCAACACCGGCCTTCGTCGAGGCCCAACGCCGCTTCTTCACCGATCCCCAACCGTTGACGACAACAGCTGCTCTGACGACTGCGACTGCAAAGCAAATCCAGTACACATAAACAAATAAGAAAAATACATGACACACGCAGGCAGCGATTTAAACACGATGAGGCACAACGTGAGTTTCCTCAATGTCAATGTACCGGCATTGGAACGGAGCGTCGCTCGACGAGAAGATTGTCGGACTGTTTTTCGGCCAGCGCAGATTGTAAGGGGACCTTTGCTTTATGGTTGGCGTCATCGCCCAGGCATTCCTCATCGTCGTCGTCGGGAGACGACCCTTTTTCCACGCTCTCGCCACTTTCCTCGTCATTGTCTGCGTCCTCGTCTGGCGCCGAAGACCTCTCAACCAGATCGCGCGCCTTTTTCAGTATGGCGACGGCGTCTCCGACCGCCGTGACACCCATCTCTTTGAGAATGTCCCGCGACAGTTCGGGCAGCAGCTCTCGCTTGAACCGGTTCGTTACAAACGCATCTGCGTGCGTCGCGCACTGTTTCGACGCAATATTGGCCGACCGGAAGAAAGCCCGCCAGAATTCTGAAGTAGCGACTGCTAGTAGGAAGCTTATGTCTGCCTTGTTCGTCCGCATGACACAATCGTCGAACAAACCTTTGCTAGCCGAACCGCGAGCCTGCTTGGGAGGTAGACGGTCAAACACGCTCATCGTTCTTGTTATTCCAAGCACGGTTACTACGCATGCATGCATGCGGAGCGGAGCATGCAAGAACGCATGCCCACACGCCCGCACGCAGGCACGGCCTGCAAGCACGCTCGTGTGTGCACGTGAGCCTAAGTCTAAGCAAAGCCTAATTTAAAGAATAATATTATTTCGGTGCGCACTTCCCCGCTGTCTCCCCCGAATAGGGTTCCACCTGGCGGTTCCCCTGGCGGTTCCACCTGGAAAGTGTTTTCCCGGATCGTGACCGTGTCGTGACGTTCCCCTAAAATACTGTAGAAAATACCGGAGATACTGTAGAAAATAGCGGAGATACTGTAGAAAATAGCGGAGATACTGTAGGCGCCAATTTAAATTGTTTGTTCGTAATTTTTCTGTCGCTGTCCGTAGTTAACGGTCGTGGCTGCTGCCGCCTGCTGTTCGTCTTCCGGCGGCCTCCAGCCTTTGCCGCACGATCCGTCGGCAATGTCGACAAAGACCGCCGACACGTCGGCCGACCGAGTAAGGCGTCGGTGCGGCCGTGCGCCGCTAGCGACTCGTCCACAGCGTCCCGCCCTCCGTCGACAGCGAGCGTCGTAGCTGCCGTCAGTCTCCTGTCGTCTAACCAGACTCTGCCGGAAGACTCCGTCGGCAGCGTCAAGAAGCCCCTGCGACGGGCGGGGCGGCGCAACGCAGCAGCGCGCGTTTGCCAGCGCTGTCGACGCGCCGTAAGCAACAGCCACCGTGCCGTCCGACAGCGTCAGGGCATTCGTCTGCAGCGTAAGTCGTCGCCAACAAGTGTGTGGTACCTTGATACAGCCAAAACGCTATCCAGCCGGGCAACGCGTCGGTGCGCGCGTGCATCGCTGGCGACTCCGTCAACGGTCGTGTCGTCTCGTCGTCAATAGCGGCTCGTTAACAGCGTGCCGCCGTCCGTCGACAGCGCGCTTCGCCACTGCCGTGTGTCTCCTGTCGTCTCGCCAGACTCTGCCGACTCCTTCGGCAGCATTGAGAAGGGCGGCCGACCAGCGGGGCGGCCGAGCAACGCGGCGGCGCCCGTGTGCATCGTTGCCGACTCGACGTCAAGAGCCACCAGGCGGGCGAGACGTGTCGACAGCGTTGGGCCTTCGTCTGCAGCGTAAGTAAGTCGTCGCCAACAAGTGTGGATGCCGTACGACGACAGCCGGCCCGTTAGGCAACCCAGCAACGCGTCGGCGCGCTCGTTCATCCCTGGCGACTCTTCTGAACCGTCGTCTCGTTCGTCAGCTCAGTCTGGACGCGGTGTCGCAGCGCTCCGTCTTCTGGCCAACAGGCCGTGCCGGAGCGGACGACTCCGTCGGCACGGCGGTGTCGACAAGAGCCGCCGACCGACACGCTAGCCGGAGCCGGCCCAGTAACACGGCTCGTCGTCACTCGTCAACGCCCAACGTGACGGCTCTGTCGGCGGCCGAGAGCGAGCTGGACGCGCGCGCGGCCGCCCACTCCGTCGAGTACGAGCTGCGCACGGCGGTTAAGTACGTCTCGCACCAGGCTTCCAGGTGCGTCCTTGCCAGCGGACTCGATTGCCTCGGTGTCAGCACCAGGCAACTGGGTTCTGAATGTTCAGTGTGGTGTTCATCAAGAAGAGCGCGGTGCTGGACGCGCGTCGGCGGGCGGGCTGTCTGGCAGCTGCGCACTTCTGGGCGGCCCCATTCCGCCAGTCGGTCGTCTCACAAGCCCACCAGCAGTCGAATGGCGCCGCCGGACGATTCCACACTCTCGCCACTCAGCTGTCTTTACCACCTGATCCAGCCCAGAAGGCGACGGACGACGGTCGCTGCGGCGACTGCTTCCGCTCCCTGGGCCAAGTCGTCTCGAGCCGGCTACGCCGACCGCTTCTCGTCAGACTTCGACTACCTGACGAAGAACCGGTTACCGGCTTGATCACGACCATCGTCAGTTCATTCATTTCCCTTACGGAAACGGGCGTACGTGTTCTAACTTCTAACGAACTGAGCGCGTCCCCCTGCAGAATGCATGCGAAGTTTCTGCGGGCATCTCATTCGTCGTCGCGGCGATGTAGCGCTGTGCCATTTTTGTGTTGTTGTTGCCAATGTTGTCGTGTCGGTAACGTGTGCCAGCTAGTGCAATGCGCATGAGCTCCTTCCTTACTACTTAGTGCGTTTGAGAAGAAACGTGTAAGCCTGGCAGAGTTGCACCGCAGACTTCATGCGTTTAAACAACTGTAATTTGTTGGAAAATTGAATTGTATTGTTTGATTTCCTACTTGTGAGTCTGTCGCAGTTAGAGCTAGCTTGTAAGAGGCGTAAACGTAGATATTTTAAAATTGCGGGCATTAGGGGAACGCTCTATCTATTAGGGGAAAGCCTATCCACCATCGTGACACCCGTGACACCCAGAAAGTAAATTCCCAAAGTGCAAGTTCCGCTGAAAGACCAAAATGTCGGCGCTGTGCGTTCGTGTCGGCGGCTGCGGGGCGCGGTGGTCAACGCGTTCGTGCGGGGGGTTGTGGGGAGCGCGTCGGCGCGCGTGGCTGCACCACCACGCCGAGTACGAGGCGAACTTGGCCCGTTTTCTGGGCGTCCTACGCTCCAGCACCAACCGACCCAACCGGCACATCGACTTCAAGACGCGCGCCCTCCGACGGCAGAAGCTCATCGACAGGCCGCCCCAGTACAGCGCGCTCGTCGAGCAGAAGTCAGCGCTTTTGCCCTTTGACAAATTGAACGGTTGAACGGGAAATGGCCAGGGGGTTGCTCATAGGTGGACTTAGGGGGGGTCTAGGGTGGGTTCACCCTCTCCCCCTGGCTATAGCCATCCCGCTTTTTGCGGGAGAGAGGCCCCCCTGGCCATCGCCATCCCAGATGACTTGCGGGAAACCCTCTCTCAATATTTAAAAAAATGTGTAAAGATGCGTGTTTTTGTTTCATTTTCAGTGTAGTGTGACCCAAAAACGCCTAAAAGTGCTATTTAGGCGTTGTTTTGGCACATTTTGGACCAAAACGCACCGATTTACGCGCTATTTTGGTGCGAAATCTTCTACTTCGACCACCTCTCCTCCAAAATTTCCGATCCCGGCGGGATGGCGGGAGACCCCTCCCCCTTGAAACCCCCGGAGAGCCCCCCCCTGGCTTTTGGACCAATCTACACCTATGGGGTTGCTCCCGCAAAAAGCGGGATGGCCTCGGCCAAGGGGGCGAACCCCCTACACTGACGGTTCCAGAAAAAAATTCGGAGGGGGGGAGGGATTTTGCACCCCTGTTGAACTTTTTGGATGTTGGGCCATTTTTGGCAGCGGTTTGGACACCTAATTGGTCCATTTTGACGACTAACGAATATAAACGGCGCCGCAGGCGAAAATTTTGCTGTTTTCGACCACCTACCACCTACAAGCAATTTTATGCTGAAAACTAGGTCCGCTAGCCGCGTTTATTCTCCCACCGCCTATCCTTTCCCCCCTGTTCCCCCCTAGATTTCCGATTTCGGGAGGGGAATTCCCCCTTTCCTCCACCCTGGATCCGCCACCGCCTACACCCCCCCCCCCCCCTGAGCCCACCTCTGGTATACTCCCCCCCCCAACCATACAGCTCGTTGTCGTTCTACGTTGCAGCGTGGAGGAGGTGGCGCGCCGGGTGGGCGTGTCGCTGGAGCCATGGGAGCTGACGCGCCTGCAGCAGTTCTACATGAAGAACCTGCCGGCGAGCGACTACGAGGCGATGGAGGGCAGCCCCTACGATGAGGGCGCCAACAACGCCTTCATGGCGCGCGTCGTCCTCGACGCCAGCGGTCCGTGCGCTGCGCACTCCACTGCCTCCATAACGATGCTTCCATCGCACCCTCGCACCCTTGGGGCTGCATGTCTGCCTGCCCAGTTAAATTGCACTATTTTGACCCGGTTTTGCCCGAAAAAACCCAATTTGATTACTGACCCTGTTCTCTGGGTCTAAAAATGTCCAGCCCCCACTCCCCCCCCCGGCCCAGGGCCATATCTGCCACCCCCCCCCCCACCCCAATAGGTGGGCTCAGGGGGGGGGGGGGTAGGGGGGGTTCCCCCACCCCTTGGCCATCCTGGATAACTTGCAGGAAACCCTCTCTCAATATTAAAAAAATTGGTGAAGATTTTGTTTCTTTTTCACATGTAGTGTGACCCAAAAACGCCTGAAAAGTGCTATTTAGACCTTATTTTGACCCATTTTAGACCAAAAGTACCCATTTTACACGTTATTACGGTACAAAATCGTCTACTTCGACCACCCCTCCTCCAAAATTTTTGCTCCTGGTCATTTTATTCGGGACGGCTCTAGACCTCCCCCCTCCAAACCCCCAGAGACCCCCCCCCCGGCTTTTGGACCAATCTACACCTATGCCCCCCCCCCTCCAGTAGGCCAGAACAGGTTACACGTATGTGGGGATATGTGTGGTCGTGTTAAGACACCACAGCAAGGGGGCCCGGGGGGGGGTAGGGGATAGCTAACCATTTTTTGACTAATACTCGTACTTTTTGGTCTAAAATGGGTATTAATAGGGTGTGAGTGTGAACCGTGTTATTTAGCTGTTTTATGGTCATATGGGGTTTGAGGGTTTGAGACCGAAGTCTCAGGCGAGAGGGGGACCGAGGGGTCCTTGGTTACCTCTGCCTTTTACAAGATCGATTCTCAATGAGAACTGCGATCAGGGGGCTTTTTGCGTGAGCCCCTTGCCCAAGGGGGTTACTGTTATTGGCAGTCTTGCCACGCTGAGGATTGAACCCCGCACC
The DNA here is from genome assembly GCA_030248085.1 of Paralinhomoeus sp. GSCO2_6. Classification (NCBI taxonomy): domain Eukaryota; kingdom Metazoa; phylum Nematoda; class Chromadorea; order Monhysterida; family Linhomoeidae; genus Paralinhomoeus; species Paralinhomoeus sp. GSCO2_6. The sequence continues at coordinate 20,063 of JASAMY010000050.1, read as the reverse complement.
TTGCGGTTTGGAGCCAACGCCTTAGCCCAACTGCGCAAACAGCCGCTAGCATATAACACTGAAAACACCAAAAATTCCTTGGAAAAATTCGGCGGGGGTTGGGGGTCTGGAAATTGCGCCGTTCAGTTACAGATATGATCGTGCGGTGCGCTCGTTGCAGCGGAGATCAAGGTGAAAATCCCAAAGTCGTACAAGGAGGAGGTGGAGGGGGAGGACGGCTCGACTGGCGTGGTGGGCCAGACGACGTGGCGTCGGAAGACGTGGCGTCGGCTGAGTGAGTACGCGTGCGTTGATTCGCGACGATTACAATCACGGCGCGTCCGTCGTCGCGCAGGGGATCCCAGGCGCTGGCGGGAGAAGCCATCGGCCGACGTGCAGGAGAGCGATGAGCTGAAGATGGCCGAGCACTACATGAAAATGTTCGGCCCCGATTGGGCGCCGCTCAAGGCGCTCGACCCGCAGCTGGGTGCGCGTCCGTGCGTGTCGCGCGTGCGTGCGTGCCTGTGCGTGCGTGCTGCCAGTGTGGGCGTTCGTGCTGGTACGTGCCTGTGCGTGCGTGCCTGCACGTCGGACTTTGCACATCGCGCCTGCACGTCGTGCCTGCACGCACGCGTGCGTGCGTGCGTGCGCGCGCGAACGAGGGATTGGCGCGCTCGCAGGCGGCGAGGACGCGCCGAACGTGCTGGGCATCTTCAAGACGGCCAACGAGGCGCTGGCGCGACGCGACCGTCGCACGCTCTCGCGAGTCGTCACCCATCACGCGTTCAAAGTGAGAACGCCCCCCCCCAGGGGCAGGCGGTTTGTTTTTGTTTTTGTTTCGTGGTCGGAGCCGCCTGGACAGCAGGTTGGTCTCCACTGGGAGCTGTATGTCCTGTGCGTCCCTCGAGCTGCCGGCCAGCGAAACCAACCTGGCGGCAGTGACAATTCTAGGGCCCTTACTGGAACCAGCCCCCCCCCCCCCTCCATGCAGGATCGGGCTGACTGGGTCCAAGCCCCCCCCCCCTCACTTCTGTTGTTGTTTAGACGATGTGGAAGATGGCGGTGTCTGGCTCGATGGCCTGGGAGTTCGTGGAGCTCGAGAGGCCGGTGGCGCTGCTCGACTGGGCCGTCTACCCCTTCCACGAGCCCTCCGTCTTCCTCCAGGCCCTCTACGCTGTCCACAGCAAGCAGGCGAGCGCTGTCCCCGCGTCCCCCCTGTTGTTGGATTAGGGGCAACGCTAGGAGGCCGGCAGTGGTCCATATAGCGTACCCATCTCCATAGAGCCGCGTAATTAGCCAAAGACATTCGGAAGAACCTGTAATCTAGCTACCTGTAATCTAGGACAGCGACCGACGGCACGAGAAAATCCATGGATAGGGAAGTGCTCGATCTAGAATCGAACCCAGCACCTCGCGCGCAGAGGCCGATTCTCTACCACTAGGCCAGACGCTCCGCGTCCCCGCGTCCCATGCGCCCGGGCCCATTGCTTGCAGAAGCTGGCGCTGTACGACCGCTTCGGCAGACTGATGAGCGGCAGTCGGACGGAGGCGGTGAAGTGCGTCGACTACCTCGTCTTCGAGTGCTGCAGCGTCGACGGCAAGCCCGCCGCCGACCCCTTCGTCACGCGCTGGCGCCTACACGGCAAACTCTTCTCCGTGAGCCCGCCCCGCGCGCGCGTTGCCCCCCTCCCCCCGACACTCCCCCACAGCTCCACCCCCCCCCCTCCCCGACCCTCTCCCACAATGGCGGATCCAGGGAAGGGGAAAGGGGGGAATTCTCCCTGCCGAAATCGTAAATCTAGGGGAAAAGGACAGGCGGTGGGCGAAGAACTATTTTGGGGCCCGCTGTTTTTCCACCCCCCCCCCCCAGAGGTTTCCCAAGGGATGTTCGCCTTGTCTAAGCGCCTTTCACTGCTTTTCAATGTTATACGACCATAAAACAGGTAAATAACACGGTTTAGAGCCTATTTTGGCCCGTTTGGGACCCGTTGCCAGTATAATTCTAAAAATGGTCGGCTACCCCACCCACTTTTTACTCTGGAGAGCCCCCATCAAAAGTTCCATTTACCCCCCCCCCCCCCACTCTTCCAGACCCGGTTATGGTACCCCAACCCCAGTCTGGTGTCCCACCCCCAGTATGGCCCCACCCCAGTCAGTATTCGCGCACAGGACAAGCCGCCCGAGACGGACGACGACATCGGCTGGGTGTCGCCCAGGACCTCGAAGTTCAGAGTCAACCGCCGGCCTCGCTCTCGCCTATGAATGGCCAAGAAGAAGAGAGTACATTTGTAGCGCCGCCTTGTGTAGAAAGAGAGACCGTTGCGCTGCGTACAACCTCTCTGGCAAACGGACGCGAACTACGCTACGCACCATGTACAGGGTGTATCAAAATGCTCGCCCCCCCCCCAGGGAAATACTGGTTGGACGGATCTAGCCGAAATTCAACACAGATGTAGGCCAAACAAAAATGCGTGACCAAATTAAATTAAGGAAAAATTTGCAGGGGGCTGCAAAAAAAGGAGAATATGTGACACTCTATTGTTGAAGTCCAGTTTGAAAAGAAGTGGTATTAAGGCATATACCCCCACTGATTTCTAGCCACTTCCGCATTGCAGTTGATCAACTCCACTTTGAACAAACCATGTATACCACTTCTTTTCAAACTGGACTTCAACAATAGAGTGTCACATATTCTCCTTTTTTTGCAGCCCCCTGCAAATTTTTCCTTAATACAGTGTTTTTTCGAAAGATGAGGGGTTTCTGCAATTCAACACACGCAAGCATGCACGCACGAACGCACGCTTACATGCTTGCACGCACGCGCGCTGGCTCGCTCGCTCGCACGCACGCACGCACGCACGCACATACGCACACACACGTTCACTGACGCAGGTTCACACACAATGTACCTGTGACTGAATCGAACAAGGCAAAATTGAAGTAAAGCAAAGTACCAACAGCCTAGCAGACATACATGCATGCATGCACATGCAGTGCAATATTGCTGCGTCAGAGCATAGTGATGTAGAGTATGGAAATGATCACCATGACTAGGCGGTCAACTTTTGTGTTTTTGCCAAAGTGATCGGACCTACATACCTACCCCCCTCAAGTTTCGTGTGAAGCAGCCCATTTGTTGTGCGTGCGTGCGTGCGCATCTGTAGTGCCATATTGGTTCGTCGGAGCATAGCGGTGTAAAGAAACAAAATGATCTGCACGTGCAGGCGGCCAACTTTTGTGTTTTGGCCAAAGTGATCCGACCTACCCATATCGATATTTATCGATTATCCCGGAAGTGAAAATATTTTGGTGCTTCGGATCGTGTTGACTTTAAGGAATAAAATGTTCTACATCGAAGGGCGATCAACTTTATTATTGATGTTTAGGCCATCCGACCTAACCACACCGAAATATCGCCAATTTCCGTTATTGATATAATGGGGGGAGGTATTTTGGTGCGTTCAATTTGGTCCAATTGTTGAAAGTAACACAAGTCATGTCATGGCGACCAACTTTCTCCTTTACAGCGAAGCGCTGCGATGTACCGTTAAAGCGCCTATAGGGCACAAAATTTCGGCCCTAATGTCAAAGGAAAAAATCGATAATTGGATAAAATGGGCAGTTTCTCGACATTGGTACAACCGAGACGGAAATCCTTTGGAGGAAGAATTTGTGATCATGGGTCGCTTACACAGGCTGAGTTTCATCCCGATTACCCGCGCCACTCACGAGTGGTGCTCCAAAAACTGTGTGGAGAACACGAAAAAAAAAAGACACTAATCGGAGATATTTTTGGAGATTTCCCCTTAACGCACAATAATACTGAAACGCGCGGTGGCATGAACGGTCCCCAGACGAATGCGCTTCTTTTGGGCCATAACGCGCCGAAATCCGTTCAGGCAATCAACAGTTATAGGCGATCGAAAATTCAAAAAGCCGCATTGAGAAGTCGTCACATATTAGGGTTGTACGCTGACGCGTACACCCTGATTTCACGCGAATCGATCAACCGAGCGTCGAGATAGGAGATCATCCAAGGTGCAGTGACAAAAAGTTGATTTTGCGTAAAAATATTACTGTGTGTTATATTGCAACAATTTCTCGTTGAATGGTAAACAATTGTTTTAAACGAGTTTCGAGGGCCATGGCGCCACTGGCGGATCTAGGATTTGCTGACAGAGGGGGGAGAAGGTCAATTTTTTACCGCACAAACTACACTACTATGGAATAGACAAAAATGTCGGGATTTTTTAGCTCCGTTACGAGTCAAACGTGAGTTGGAAGAGAACTACAGCGCCGCAGGCAAAAATTTTGCGCTTTTGAGTGCCTTAATCCAAGGAAAACGTAGGAAAACGTGAAATTTCCCCTTGTGCTCGCCCTTCTTTCCTTCTTCTCCCGCTGATCTCTCCCCTCCTTCCCCCCTAAATCTGAGCTGACAGGAGGGGGAGACCCCCCTCTCCCCCCCGTCTGGATCCGCTAGTGCATGGCGCGCTTACAAAAAGTCAACGACACTGACCAAGTGCGTCTCGTCAATGAAGCGGCTGCAGCCACTTTCCGAATGCACGCGACGCAGGTGCACAGTTCATCGCCAGAAATTGGGTCGCTCAGGCCTCAGAAGCTGTAGCGATCGGAACAATGGGTCACCGAGCACAGGAACAGAGAGCCGCATGACTTGGCCATCACCGACCGATCTGACGTCGGGCCACCACTGCTGATTCTCCAAGAATGACAGCTGACAAAGTATTCGACGTCACTCTTGAGGCAGTGACACGTTATTTTATACAGGAAGTACAGGTCCAGCAGGGGGGACGGACGCCTGCCGTCCTCGGCAAGCTTGTGGGGAGCTGTGGCGACGTGGCGTAGTCCGCAAGGCGTTGGATTCCTGACCGCGAGGTCGGGGGTTCGATTCCTTGCTGGGCAAGGCCACGGCTACTTCCTTGGGCAAGGGGTTTAAACCACAGCTCCGGTTTCTGGCTGTACCGTGGCTTCGGCCTAAAATCAGTGCCAGGTGGGGGCCCACCTTGCCTCGCGGCAGAACAACGCCCATTGTTATGTATACGGCGCCGCCCTGTGATCTTGTGATCCAGCTTACGGCCATTGTGCTGTGTCGGTGGTTGTCGTCAAAATAAAGTTTAAGTTTTAAAGTAGACTGCTGAAAGCTGCGGGTTGATTTTTCGCATGGCTTCCACAGCGCTCCCGACGAAGCCGACTACTAGCACGACGGGCCGCCTGGTTGGGTGGGTGGACGGTGCCGCGGAGGCAGAGCTCGTCAAGTTTGGCAGTAAGTCCCACCGAAACGAAACTGCTCGCTTTGCCGAAGCAGAACCTGCTGGTAAACGAATTGCAGAGTAGGCTCTGAAAAGCAGATTCAGTGTATCTATGTACTGTATCTCCATACCGTACTCTACTCTTCACCGGGGGCACCGCGGTAAGCATGGCTGGCGAGGGACAGACGTGGGTTAGCAGGATTCATTTGAGCGTGGCTTCTAAAAGATGTTCACGTGGATTTTGATGTGGTAAGTGCTGTGAAACAGTTGCAAAGCGGGTTCGCAGCATCGGTACAATACCTGTCGTAACGCGGTTTTCGACGAAGGGCTCGGGAAGCTGACGGTCAATATTCCGTCAGATTTCAATCTATCGATTTCCGTGGGGACTCGGCGCTATGCTCAACTAGTTCAAACCTGCTAAATAATTGTTGCAATCCGCTTTCTGGGTATATATACCGTAAACCCTATAATTAGCCCCGCGGGGGCTAATTTTTTCGTTCGAGCTCTAGGAGGGTGTATAATTATAGGGGGGGGGGGGTAATTATAGGGGAGGGGGGCTTATAAACTGGAAGTGTCGATGAGTGGGAAGATGTGTGGGCAAAAAGGCGCGTGAAGGCGATTTTTAAGGGAAAAAGGCGCTGTGCACACACGTTGGTACACTGTAACACACTCTCACACAGTCTCACATGCACATACGTGTACATACATACACATACGCGACCATACATACACCCAGACATGGAAACATGTGCCTTTTAGACGATGGTTCATTTAGGGAGGGGGCGTAATTATAGGGGGGGGGGCTTATTAACTCAAAGTGGTCGTGGGAGGGTGTATTATTATAGGGGGGGGGCTAATTATAGGGGGGGCTAATTATAGGGTTTACGGTAGTAGTGTTTTAAAGACAACGATGCACTACCGTGCGGAAAAGTTAACTCCCTTCCCTTCGCGGTTGGTGCAGCTGGTTTGGGGTTCCTGCACCTCAGCTCTCGGGCTGAGCACGTCCTCCCCTCCGCTTCGGCCTGTGAAAAGGTGCCCGGGGGAGACGTCTTCGGATGGATTCGCTTGCCTGAGGCGGAGGGCAGAGGTGCTTCGTGCTGTCTCTGCAACTTCCGCGCGGTGGTCATTTTTTGTGAATGTATCGCATTCTGCTGGCAGAGACAGCTCAGACAGGTCGCTTTTGCTCAATGCGAAATTTTCGTTGTCGTTTAGCAGCAGCATTAAATTTTTTGGCAGGGGAGAAACGACCGGGGAGGGGGGGAGGCAGGGGGAAACGTCCAGGGGCACTGGTAGAGGGGGGACGACCGGTTACGCACTTTTTGGTCCCCCCAGTGTCCCCCTCCCAAGTCGCTCAGACCCAGTTACGGGTATGCTACGCACATATCGCGTCACACCTGTTACTTTGGGGGGGGGGGGGCGGGATTGCTTCCATTAAATGTTTTTGCAGTGGCCCACTACGTGGAACGTTCACAAGAAAGAAGCAAATGTTCTCCTAGTCTAGTCAGGTTGCTTATAATTCATGCGTGCGTACTGCGCATCGCACGTACATAGTCTTCTACATGAGCTACCTAGTGTTTCGTTGGTGGTCTCGAACTACGCACGCATGTACTTGTGCCCATGGGCCATGTTGTATATGTCTATGGACATGTCGTACACGCGTTCCTACATTAACATGTATGTTACAGGACATACCGTAAACCCAATAATTAGCACCTGGGGGCTAATGTTTTCGTTCGAGCTCTAGGAGGGTGTATAATTATAGGGGGGGGGGGGCTAATTATAGGGGGGCTTATAAACTGGAATTGTCAATGTGTGGGAAGGTTTGTGGGCAAAAAGGCGCGTGGAGGCGATTTTTAAGGGAAAAAGACGCTGCGCACACACGTTGGTACACTCTAGCACACTCTCACACAGTATCACACATACACAAACGCGACCATACATACACCCAGACATAGAAAATTTCGCCTTTCAGACGATGGTCCATTTAGGGAGGGTGTATAATTATTGGGGAGGGGGGCTAATTATAGGGGGGCTAATTATAGCGTTTACGGTATTTAAAAGCGTTTGGTACTAAGTGCTTTTGTTCGTAGGTAACTCTTCCTTTGTCAATCAAACGCCGCCGTCAAAGCACACTAGATCACGGAACAGTAACAGAGCGTCGTGTTTGGATTCGCGACCTTCTATCATACGGAACGCTCGAACACTAAATGCAAGAATACTCACACGTATTACGTTTTGGAATTCGCTTGTGGCAGCCAGCATTTCTTTCGCGGGACAAAAGAAAGCGCGCGACGCGACAACGGCAGTGGGAGCGTTCTTTCGGGCGAAAAAGCACTCGACGCGGCCTGTACACAGCAATCCCAACGGAAAACCCACCAAGCCCAACAAGTTTCACGCGAGCAAGGCACACTGTCTCTGCCCCCTTCTAAAAATTCGACTCAGCTGACGGGATAGAGTTTGCGCGAGGGGGACGCGAGCGAGGTGGCGCCCCCTGGCGGCCGGCAGCAGAGGACGGCGACGGAGATGAGCGAGGCGACCAGCACGGTCACCAGGACGGCCACCAAGACGCCGAAGGCCAACGGAGAGAGGCAGAAGCTGCCGGCAGGCGTCGCCTCCAGGGACAGGCCACGCCCCCCAGGCGTGGCCCGGGCCAGCGAGCGGCGATTGAGCTGCGCCACCTCGGCGCGGTCCATGTCGGCGCCTCAAAGAAGTGTCTCTTGAAAATACACCGTAAATTCTCGAATAGAGCCCCCCTCCAACAGTGCCCCGGGTAAGGCCAGGTTGAAAGTATAGTGCCCCGTGGGCACTATTGGAGGATTTGCGATCCTTTCCTCCCTTCATACCGATGGGGTCGTCGATGTCGAAGATGGTCAGCTCCTGGGAGAAGACGTCCACGCTCTGCGCGTCCTCAGAGGCCGGCAACTTGGCGTTCACCAGCAAAAATTCGGTGTCCGCGGATCGTCTGCCTCTATGGGGCGCTTCGCAGTCGTCGGACATCCGCTGAAAGGTGTGGGAACAATTACATTGTAGGTAATTGAAATGGTTGTTCACACGGAAAGGATGAAAAGAAGTCGAGTTGAAACATTTCTGGCGACCCCATTAGTCCGTTTGTCAGTCCTTGCCAACTACAAGTTCGGGCAGCGGCATGGCCTAGTGGCAAAAAACCGGCCTCTTGCGCGCAAGGTCCTGGGTTCGATTCTTGATGGCGCCACTAGATCGAGGACTTCCCTTTCCATGGATTTTCTCGTGCCATCGCTGCCCTAGATTACAGATGGCGTTCTTCCGAAAGTCTTCCGCTAATTATACGGCTGTAGACGGGAAGGCGTCATGGAGATGGGTAGGCTACATGGGCCATTGACAGGCCTCCTGGCGTCGCCCCAAATCCAACAACAACAACAACTACAAGTTCGAACTGCCAACAGCAACAGCAACAACTGCCAACAGAGTAAAAATAACCTTGCAACAATAACCAACAGCGTGACGCTGACAGGACAACATTTTTTTTAAATACTACTACCGAGTATTGGGTCCGTGAGGGGGGGGGGGTGGTTGGGTCTGCGCCATTCACTCGTCCCACCGTGCAGTTGCCGTCTTCGTTGATGGTGAGCCGGACGACGCACTCGAAGTGGACGCCCGACTTGTCGGGGAACTTGAAGACCATGGAGTTCTGGCCGCCCGACAGGTCCGAGTCGTACTCGAGGTTGTTCAGCAGGTACTTGTCCACCGCGCAGCCGTTCTCGTTCAGCAGCAGCACGTCCCGACCCTGGCCGTCGTCCACGAAGCAGCTGTGCACCTCCATGCAGAAGACGCCCTCTGGAAACGGGGAAAGAAGGGCAATTGTTGTTAGAAATTATGTGAAAAAAAAATTGTAAAATAATTTTCGGCATGAGAAATGTTAGCCATTGGGGTCGATGGGCACGTATAGCAAAGCTCTGTGGCGCATGCATGCATGTATATATTTCAGTGCAGAATCCACGAAATATAGGCAGGTTGTGCAGAACAATTTCTGTTGTTTCTACTTGACGGCACTTTTATTCTTGTCTAAAGCGCTCAACTAAAACCCAACATAGGGTATTGCCAAAAAGACACGTTTACGTATACCGTCACTTGGGAAAGTGGTGTACCTATACATGTCGGGGCAAGCAATGCGCGTGTTTGTGCAACGTGTAGGCACCAACAATCACCTGTACTGGGCGCAGGGGTGCAGCTCCACTGGTGGTAGAGGTTTTGGCCGACGGTGGCGAACTTCACCGCCTCCCCGCCCTTCCCGTCGAGCACCTCATACGTGCACGTTGGCATTGGAATGTTGCGCGTGATCAGCACCGTTGTCAACGAGCTAAATTGGTGCGCCTTCTCGCGTGTTGAGAAACGGCTGCTCAAAATTGTATTTGCAGTATCGATCCATGCCAAATTGAAGGCATAGTAAGCCGGAGCTGCACAGCAACAACTGTGTAGTCGGCTGGCGTCGGAAACTTTAGAAATTGGGGAATTGAGATTTTTGTTTCGCTCCGGAATTCTTGCAGCGTTGTAAAATTTGTTTCACAGAACATGTACAGTTAGCGAGCATTAATGTTCGCGGCCGCCATTTCAGCCAGAGTTAGTACAACGGCACCAAAAATTCGGTTTCTGTGTGAAGCAAGCAGCTTTGCTTAGTTAGCCAATTTGCTTACTTTTCGCTGTCAGGCGGGCCTTTTCTCAGCTGGCCCGTCAGCTGCTTGATGTCGTCCAGGTTGCCACCTAGCATCACCAGGATATTCTCGTGCTGATCACCTCTCAAGCTAAAAATTTAATTAGTTTATTAGTGGTAAAAAGAATAGCGAACTTGTTAGCGGTTATTGTCCTGTCGAGACGCGTTGTCTTTCTTTAGTAGACAGTTAGTGCAAGCTGGATTAGTAGAGCAAGACAGTTAAAGGTAGAAAAAGGTCGTGATTAGGAATTGTTTAGCACGATTGAGTTACGAGCTATAAGCTGGGAATGTTGTACGCAAATGTTCTTGCTTAATCGGTTGTTGGCCATTTACAGTACGCTGTGCACTGAACACGCATTTTACTTGCTCTACATTTATGCCCATCAGCTGCGCAAGGCCCACTCCGAACAATTCGCAAGGCAAGTTGCTACAGCTACAAAGCATTCTAATCATGAAAGGTTGTATGGTGTGTCCAGCTTCGCAACTGGCATCGTGTTAAATCTCACAAATATATACTGTACAAGCGATAGTGTTATCTACGCACTATTATAGTAGCACTCCAGCACTCTGACTCTGACCTGACGGCGAGGTCGGCCGACACCTCCTTGTCCGCCTCCATGTAGAAGCACTTGACGTTGAAGGCCTTGTCCACCATGGTGATGAACATGGGGTGGAACGTGATCACGACCGTGCCACTGATGAACAGCCCTTTGGGGTTGCTCTGAATGAACAAGGAAACGGTGAAGAGTATTGGAGATGAGTGGGTTGGTTGGGCAGACAAGGCGTGTGTGCGTGCGTGCGTGCGTGCGGTGGAATTGTTCATCACTTTCGTTACGTCGCTCGCGGCGTATAGTGCCGCCTCGCCCCCTCTCCTTATCGCCTCCCCCCCCCCCCACCCCATCCTTTCTTCCTTTGCCCTAAAGGCCATCAAACTCTTTGCGCCACTCGCGTGGATGGTTCTAAGTGGGCGAAAGGGCTGCGGAGCCTTAGGTCATTGCCAGGGCACGCGCGCGCGCTAGTCCTTGAGGCTCCGACTGTCCTATATGCAGTGCAGTTGCAGAGAGGGGGGGAGTTCTTCGAACTGAAGGGAGGGAGAGAGAGACGAAGTTTGCGTCAAGACGCCAGTGCGACAAATGGGAAGTCAAGGACACCCATATCCACCCACCTATGAGGTACACGCGCGGCGCAGCAGAGCACGCATCAGCGTCCATCTGAAAAGGAAACATTGGCGCGCGTGCGCAATCCACTCAAGAGGTCAGACGCTAACGCGATGCGACGCGAACGCAGAATTGAAACGTATTGAAAAGTGCGACGACACAAAGGAGGGTGCGGACGACACGCATTCCAATAGAGAGGGAGAGAGGGAGGGAGGGTGCTCGCCGTCAGTATGTGTATATGAAAGCGTGTGTACGTACGCTGCACGTTCGTCGCTGACGCATGCTTGCGAACAGCACAATAGGCCACGTGCGCGCGGTGACCTTAGTTTGCGCGATGAGAAACGACTGTCCACACTCTCTGCAACGTCTGCAGACGCTCATGAGAGCGTGAGGCGCTCTAGCTTCAATGAGGAAGTGCACTGTCGAGGCCTGGGCACGCGCGCGCGCGCGCGACCGCACGCACGCACGCACGCACGCCTCCTGTAACGCTGAGACGTGCCGCGCAGCATACCGAAACAGACGTTGCAGAACAGATGTTCGCAAGAGCAACGCGCACGCAGCAAACGGAATAGCGCCGAACGTCAGACACTGGAGGAGCGGTGCAGATTGTGAGTAGACGAGACATTACGCGACAACTCGACATTTTACGACAAACGACAACAATATTAAAATAGGGTACATAGATGGCGTTCTATGGCTAGCGGCTTTCGGAATACACCCGAAGAAGGCCGCGGACGGGAATCCCTCCCCCCCCCACCCCACCCCAAACAAAAAACTCGTGCACCGACCGATCTCTCCCTCCTGAGTCCGCAGGTGCCGAACTGGACGGTGAGGGAGACGCTGGTGTTGACGGTGGCGCCCGTGACGCAGTCGGACTCCTTGTAGTGGCCCTTGACGTAGACGCGACCCTCAAACTGCTCCTCCGTCTCGAAGTCCACCGTCAGACTCTCCGACGAGCACACGACCTTCGGGTCGCCTGAGGAAAGGATGAGAGGTACGCGTAAATTAGGAAATTGACCTATACTGTCTGCCAGGCTTGTACTTTTTAAAACAGTCGGTTTGAAGAAGAAATGGTACTTCCTGGAAACAAACCGCTCGGGTTATTCACTTGCATTTGTGTGTGCTTTGCATAGCAAGTTTTGCAAGGTAACTTTTGTTGTTTGAGACACTTGGGCAATGCTTGGTCTTCCTACCTACACTACAACTACCACTACCACGACTACAATGTAGCTGAATTACTTTCAGTTGGTTTTTCTAATTTTCGTAATGATTGCAATGTAAACTGTAAGGTACTGCAAGGTGAGGTATTGTATGTAAATTACAACCCTGAACAATTACAAATGTAAAAGCCGCACACCAACGAGTCCATTGTCGATCGTTTCTGACCAAGCTGTCGACGATACCTGCAAAAGTGGCTCGCGCCTATGGAGTCTCAAAACCGGCACACAATTAATCAGTCGTTCACGTAAAGTTCGCATCAAACAACAATTGCACACTCACCAACAGGATGACTGCTACTGCGACGGCGCGTACAAAAGATGACATGGCGAGTGCTGGCGGCGCTTGCGTCGGTCAGTTCTTGCTCCGGCAGTGAGTGATGACGACTGCGGCTGCTGTCTCGGCCGGGCAGACAGGTACAAGGACGGCCTAGAGTGGTCCTTCCTTAATGACCGTCGTCCGAGGTGCCAAGCGTCCGTTGTCGCGGCGCCGCCTTCGCACGCGCTCAAGTGGAACAGTCAGAGCGACGGCCCGTCTCTCCTTGGCGAACAAACGTTCGGACGACGCTAAGAGACTGGCGAAGAAAGCGCTCGAGGGAACAGAAGAAGAAGAAGAAAGGTCGCGTGACCTTCCACCCGCCTGCCGAAGGTTAATGTTGCGTCAGCGTACGGCGGTGACAATGGATTAAAGGGCGGCAGGCGGTGGGGGCTGGCAAAAAGAAAAGAAATGGGAAGGGAGGAAGAAAAGCGGAGCCAGCATCTCAAGGCCGTCGCCTCGGCTGTCGCGAGAGAATGGAGCTCCTCCTCCCGCCGGCCGACTGTCGGCGCGGCGTTGCTGACGCGTAAATAAATCTCACGCCTTCAGGATGGGGCAGAGGTGGTGGGGGGGGGGGGGGGCGGTAAGAGCGGCGCGGCCGCTTGAACTGTAATGGGATCAAAGGCCGCAGTCGGGGCGATGGAGTGCCGAGGACCGCGGCTTATTGTTGTTCGAGTCGCGAACGACGTACAAAAATGTATAATCCGGGGAGGGGGGGGGGAGAATGAGGACCGCGTCAGATGTGGAGGCCACACTCAAGTCAACGCTCAAGATTCAACGAGCCTGTGCGCATCCCGACTGCAACCTGCTTTTAGTTGGGCATGAATGATTATGCGCGGGCCTGATCTACAAAAGGCTGTCTGATCATGACGCATAAAGTTCAGCAGAAAATGTCAGTTGATCGAAGATGCGGCAACTACTGTACTCTAAACACGCACACACACACACACACACACACACACACACACACACACAATATCTGACAGTGATCATACCATACAGTGGCGAATAATCAAAGAGGTGCAGAAGAATGCTGAATATCTCACAGATTGTGCAGCAGCATTGAGAGTACAGCAGCTACCGTATCTCGAGGGCGTGGCAGACGGTGCCAGCACAAGCGGCATGGATTTCAGCACGTTCAGCATGGATTTCCAACGTTCCCAGATGCAATTTCGCGAGAGTTACATCGCCCAAAGCACTCGTTGACAGCCAGGACACTGATCGCTGCACGCTATATAGGCAATCTGGGCAGTGATGAGTGGAGCGATGGTGAGCTCAGTCTGCGTCCGCACCGCGCCGGATGCTCACTCTTCAAGCATCGGTCTCCTGACACGCGCACGAGCAGGCAGTTGCGCTCTGGGTGCGAAAGCGAAATCTTGCGCTCGCGCCGGCGCCTCCTTCACCTCGGCGCGTGCCGGTCGGCGCTCGTCTGACGGGGGAGAGGAGGCGCGTTAGGCAGGGTTGTAAATCGCGCCGCCACCGCGCACGCCTCCAGTGCGGAAACGAGTCGGCTGGTCAGTCAAGCGTGCCTCTCTCCCTCCCTCCCTCCCCAGCCTTCCCCCCCGCGAAAATAAGGCACCGCTGGCGCGCTATCGCCACCTCTCCTAAATGTCGCGAAGCGTCGCGTCGCGCGGCGCTTCTCACTGTTCTCTAAGACGCCATGCGCCCGGCGGTTTACGGACTGCGGCGGCTAACGAACGAGTGCGAAAGACCGCCAAAGAGTGATGGCCGAACAAAAAGAGATCCGACAACCGACTGTTGTTGTTGCAGCAGTATGTACATACCTGTCCATTGTGTGCAGGTTGTGTAATAAACGTGCATGCACTGTAGCGATAGCAAGACCCGATAACCTACTAGTGAGATAGACCCGATAAGATGGGCACTCTTTGAGTTGCGCACTATTGCAGCGTATTTTTTTGACGATTTCCGAAATTCCATTTAAAGTACAATATTTTTTAGGCGATTTACACCCGCAGGCCGCAGGGGTACTTTGAAGCCAGCGCGCTGAAAATTTTAAGGCTGCGCGGAAATTTAAATTTATTCCACTGCCGTCCACAGAGGGGGGGGGGGGTGAGAAAGAACCTTGTCTACTACCGCAGTGTTGCCCGAACTCTCGCTAAAGACAAACAAAGAAAAGTTTTCGACTAAAGACAAACTCGACTACGACTACGACTAAGATTAAGGCTCCGGCGGCCGTAAATCAGATTTCCGGTGTACTTATATTATCTCTGCTTCATTTATAGTACCTGGACAATGAAAGACACAGGCCTCCTGTGGTGACCTCGCATCGACCCTACCTATACCCCAACTCGGACCTGAACCCTACCTAGATTCTATGTGGACCGTCGTCTCATGGGTGAATCAGGTTCAGTCGGACTCTCAGGTCCGTGCAATTAGACGAGGCAGCGGCACGCAACGCCATTCTGCTCTGCGCATCCAACGCGCGTTCATTCCATTCCGATTCCATTCCCTACGGATTTCTGCGAGAAACCAAGCGAAGAGCACGTTTACACCTTTTTCGACAAACAAATCATCAACAGTACGGCTCTGACAGCGCAATGCCTTGTGCCACTTCATGGTGCATCTATTTGTACTCTTCGTTCGCCTGCTATTGCGTCTCCATGCCTTTCTACGGCCTCTTCCTCTGGACTATTGTAAAGGGAAGAAAGAAGAATCCCAAGCTGAGATCCTCCTTCTTTACCATCTGCCTGTCCGTTGGTCTCGCCGACTTCGAGCAGGCGATGCAGCAAGTCGGTCCTTCCGTCCGTCCGTCCGTCCTTCCGTCCGTCCGTCCGTCCGTCCGTCCGTCCGTCCGTCCGTCCGTCCGTCCGTCCGTCCGTCCGTCCGTCCGTCCGTCCGTCCGTCCGTCCGTCCGTCCGTCCGTCCGTCCGTCCGTCCGTCCGTCCGTCCGTCCGTCCGTCCGTCCGTCCGTCCGTCCGTCCGTCCGTCCGTCCGTCCGTCCGTCCGTCCGTCCGTCCGTCCGTCCGTCCGTCCGTCCGTCCGTCCGTCCGTCCGTCCGTCCGTCCGTCCGTCCGTCCGTCCGTCCGTCCGTCCGTCCGTCCGTCCGTCCGTCCGTCCGTCCGTCCGTCCGTCCGTCCGTCCGTCCGTCCGTCCGTCCGTCCGTCCGTCTTTATATTCTCATTTCTGTTCAGTGGCTCATCGCAAGGCCTAGTGTATTCGCAGAACTCCACTCTCTTTATTCCAGCTACAACAGCGTGCGTCTGCGCACGCACGCACGCACGCGCGCGCGCACGCGCGGGCGCAGTCTTGCTCTTTAGATGATCGTGCGCGTCGGAGTGGCGATGGCGTTTCAGCAGTCTGCTTCGCAGTGCATCGGCACGACATTGCTGGTCGTCAACCGCTTCAGCGCCATTGCGCGCCCAAATGAGTATGAGGAGGTGAGCCAATTACAAAGACTCATGCTCATACAACCAGGACACAGCAAAAACTTAACATTAAACTTAAAACTTAAACTTAGCAACTTAACTTGACTTAAAAAAAAACTTTAGCAGCAAAACTTACAATTCGTAATCTATACCACAATGAACCCACAAACTTTCGCGCAACAGCGGCCAAACATTCAGATTTGGACGCGTAATCGCATCGTTTCGGCTCTCTTCATACAGTGGGGCCTTCCAGTATTACTGTTCCTTGCGCTACCGTTGCCATTCATGAATCCCGTTTTGGAACTGCCGCCAAACGCCACAGAAACAGCTCTCTTTTACCGCGACGAATACGCGACACTTGCGGCTGGAGCGGCTAGCACACTCACCATCTTTGTGTGCGCCGTTATCGGAACGTTTCTGTATCTTATTATGGCTTACAAGCTATTCAGGTCTGCCTATGTAATTTTCAATTAGCAGTGCACGTACGTGCGTGCGTGCGTGCGTGCGTGCGTGCGTGCGTGCGTGCGTGCGTGCGTGCGTGCGCAACGCCTCGCCCGCGATTCAGCTACAAGTCCGAGAGTTTGTCGTCCTTGCGGACGGAGCTGAAGTTGGCGCTGAGCGGCCTCGTGCTCTTCGTCGAAATGATCGCCTACGTCGGCGTCGCCTTCTACATCCTCGCCAACATCGAGGCGCGTCCAGTGTGCACCGATACAAAAAAAAAAGCAGTATTACCATATTCTGGGAGAAGCCATAGACTAAGTTGCTCGGGGCTCTCGTCGACTGATCGTTGCTAAGAATAAATTAATGATCCCCTGCCCACTGACGCGCCTCTAAGACGATGGACGTGCTGTCTCTGCGCCTGCTGGGCAGTCTGGCGAGCGACGCGCTCGCGCTCACTAACCCCTTCGTCGTCACGGCCTTCAGCTCAGCCGTCCGCAAGGAAATGGCCACCCTGCTCGGCATAGGCGCCACTGCTACCGTGACCACCTCTGGGCCGCCGCAAGTGTGGGTCACTTCGAGCAAGTGACGAAGTGATTGAGCGCGCGTGCGGGGTCGGGTTCTTGGGCTCCAGCAGACAAGAAGTCATCTGCTGCTGAGCGGAATGTACGAGCAACATTTCATCTTGGAGCCTTGAGATCCTCCCCCCCCCCCCTCCACAGCCGGCCTGCACCAACTTTTTTTAGGAGTACTGCGCTAGAATCGCTGTCGCTGTACTGGTGTCCTTTCGCCGGTTGTCGCATACAAACAATCATACATACAATCCCGTGCACAGACAATAGACGTGGATTCGCACAGTGTTCCAAGCTCACAAAGGGTCGCGAGGGGCGGATGCTCCACGCCACGTTGACGTACATATAGGCAGGTGCACGTGTGTAAGGCGGCCTTTGCCACTGCTGCACCGACTCCAGGGCTTCGGATTGAAATCCGTGCCAGGTGGGCGGCCCACCTTCCCCTCGCGGGAGAAGAATACCTCGTGTGATACAGTGATATACTCGCGCTTGACCATTCCCCAATGCTCGACATCGTCTACGTCTCCCTCCACGGTGTGTTGGGATTGCGCCAAATAAGACAAAACAGAACAAACGGCGGGTTGGCCCTAGAGTTGTCCGCCTTCTAAGGAGTGACTACTACCTAGGCTACGTATGTAGAAGTGAGCCGTCGAAAAGGGAGAGTTCGCGCTCTCCTGAGCCTCTCTCATGGTGGCTGCAGCTGTGTTCGTCGGCTACGAGGCGCTGGTACAATATTTGCCAAGTCGGTCTTCTTGTAGTTCGGCCTGGCCGCTGGGTCGTCTGGAGCATGGTACTAGGTACTGTATCTATGATGGGCGCTAGTGTGATGAGGATGGAGGGGTAGTCGTACTCGTAGCGAATGGTGGAGGTGGCGTTCTGTTTCCACCATACATCTGGCCCCCCAACCGGCCCAAGGTGAAAATCATGGTGTTCTGACTGCACGCGTCCCTCCCCAGTTGTCCACCCCGCTGGCTGACGTTCGACCAACAACCCCTAGAACGAGTTGAAGAAGTTCGCTAATCTCGGAGTTCAGCTCGATAGGCGTCTCGCACTCAACGCGACGAATGGGTTCAAAGTGCGTCGCTGTCGTAGCGGCTAGTCACGGGAAAGGGGAGCGCGTAGGAGGCAGCTCCCCCCCCCCCGGGAACCGAGCTGCTTGCGCGCGCACCCTTCTCTTTCCTATTGAAGGTGCGGAGCCAAATTGGTTCCTTGGGCTCACTTCAGTGCTCCTGGGAGCCGAACGCCGAAGCCGAACTTTGGACGGGCTCTCTGCACATTCCCGACCCGTTCTTTTGTTTTGGTGGACTGACGACACGCTCAACGGGTATTGCAGTCCAATTCCAATCGCTGCAGTGTTCTTTTTGAGGAAGAAGAAGGCGAAAACATTTGGGCCAATCAGAGTACTAGTATTACTACCGAAAGTACCAATGCCTTGTTCCAATTCTTGGTGTATCTATTTGTACTGTTCGTTCGCCTGCTACTGCGTCTCCATGCCTTTCTACGCCCTCTTCCTTTATGCAATAATAAAGGGAAGAAAGAAGAATCCCAAGCTGAGATCCTCCTTCTTTACCATCTGTCTGTCAGTTGGACTCGCCGACTTTGAGCTGGCGGTGCATCAGGCTCGTGCGTGCGTGCGTGCGTGCGTGCGTGCGTGCGTGCGTGCGTGCGTGCGTGCGTGCGTGCGTCCGTACGTGCGTGCGTGCGTGCGTGCGTGCGTGCGTGCGTGCGTGCGTGCGTGCGTGCGTGCGTGCGTGCGTGCGTGCGTGCGTGCGTGCGTGCGTGCGCCTGTCTTTGTCTCACAGCATCGTTTCTCTTCAGTGGCTCATCGCAAGGCCTTCTACCTTTCCCGAAGTCTACCTTATTTATTCCAGTTACAATAGCGTATGTATAGACGCAGGCAGGCACGCGCGCAGCCTTGGGCGAAGACGCTACTGCTCCTTTCAGATGCTCGTGCGCATCGGAGCGGCGATGGCGTTTCAGCAGTCGGCTTCGCAGTGCATCGGCACGACTTTGTTGGTCGTCAACCGCTTCACCGCAATCGCAGCGTATCGCACTCAACGCGACGAATGGGTTCAAAGTGCGTCGCTGTCGTAGCGGCTAGTCACGGGAAAGGGGAGCGCGTCAGTAGGCAGGCTCCCCGGGAACCGAGCTGCTTGCGCGCGCCCTTCTCTTTCCTATTGAAGGTGCGGAGCCAAATTGGTTCCTTGGGCTCACTTCAGTGCTCCTGGGAGCCGAACGCCGAAGCCGAACTTTGGACGGGCTCTCTGCACATTCCCGACCCGTTCTTTTGTTTTGGTGGACTGACGACACGCTCAACGGGTATTGCAGTCCGATTCGAATCGCTGCAGTGTTCTTTTTGAGGAAGAAGAAGGCGAAAACATTTGGGCCAATCAGAGTACTAGTATTACTACCGAAAGTACCAATGCCTTGTTCCAATTCTTGGTGTATCTATTTGTACTGTTCGTTCACCTGCTGCTTCATCTCCATGCCTTTCTACGCCCTCTTCCTTTATGCAATAATAAAGGGAAGAAAGAAGAAAACCAAGCTGAGATCCTCCTTCTTTACCATCTGTCTGTCAGTTGGACTCGCCGACTTTGAGCTGGCGGTGCGTCAGGCTCGTGCGTGCGTGCGTGCGTGCGTGCGTGCGTGCGTGCGTGCGTGCGTGCGTGCGTGCGTGCGTACGTACGTGCGTGTGCGTGCGTGCGTGCGTGTGCGTGCGTGCGTGCGTGCGTGCGTGCGTGCGTGCGTGCGTGCGTGCGTGCGTGCGTGCGTGCGTGCGTGCGCCTGTCTTTGTCTCACAGCATCGTTTCTCTTCAGTGGCTCATCGCAAGGCCTTCTACCTTGCCCGAAGTCTACCTTATTTATTCCAGTTACAATAGCGTATGTATAGACGCAGGCAGGCACGCGCGCAGCCTTGGGCGAAGACGCTACTGCTCCTTTCAGATGCTCGCGTACGCATCGGAGCGGCGATGGCGTTTCAGCAGTCGGCTTACGCAGTGCATCGGCACGACTTTGTTGGTCGTCAACCGCTTCACCGCAATCGC
>JASAMY010003085.1:0-37769 GCA_030248085.1 Paralinhomoeus sp. GSCO2_6 | reverse complement strand
GACTTACAATTTTTTCACCCCTCCCCTCCAACCGTCCCCCCCCGGAATTTCCCAAGGGGTTTTCACCCTAGTTATACCGGTTTTTGACCAAAAAGTACCAGTGTAACTCAAAACGGGTCAGCTACCCCCCACTTTTTGTTCCAGACACCCCCCCCCCCAGAATTCGCCCCCCCCCCCCCTCGTCCCGAGCCGGGTAAGTACAGGTATGCATGCACGCACGCGCCATTCTAGACCAGAGGAGTGGGAGACAGCGTCGGAGAGTAGCGACGTCGCGGACCGACGAGCGACGGAAGAGCAGCGTGGAAACGGTTGGAATTTTGTTGTGAAAAGATTGGATTTTTATTATTTTTTCCAATTTCATAATTCCGTTTGTAGCGAAGCAGTGGACTCAGAAAAGCGAAGGGGCTAATAATAAGCGCGCCGGAAGGCAACCGCAGCAGCAGAAGTCGTCTGGAAAACGCGCGACCGATGAGTGGGTGACATTGAATAATTCTTAATTAAAATAATTTGCAGATTTCTTTGCCCTACTACAGGAAGCGTGGGGACGAGGAGGCGTCAGTGGACGAAGGCACCGACTCACAGGCGCATCAACAACGTCACTTGGACGGTAATTAGCATTTTTTTTGTTTTTCTTACTTCAGTGCACCAATCGATTCAACGGGCAAACAGCACACCACCTACAGATTTATAGGGCAGACTGATGCCCGGCCACGTTTTCGGGATTTTGTTGTAGGTCGATCATTTCCGGATCATTTGTTGCAGAGTGCGACCGCATTTTGACATCGCATTGAAACATGTATTGCGTTGAGTTTCGCCCGCATCCCATTCAACATGAAGGGTTGTGTATGCGCCTCAGAGTGATGTATGGACCGTGTCACCCCCCCCCCCCCCAGGATCCGGCTGACTAGCAGCTCTCTCACTCACTAGCAGCGGTCAATGGTGATCAACAACCATAAAGACGCCCCCCGATCATAGAAGCGGCCGAGACACACACAAACAGCCAAACCGTATTAACCGTTGTCGGACCACGAGCATGACCACGCCCGTCTGAAGCGGCCCTAGTCGTCGTGATTGTGGGAACGGTTTCAGAAGCTGGGGAGGAGGCGGGCGCGGACGGTGGCGGCTTCACGGTGGTGACGACGAAGCGGCACCCGGCCAAGCAGGCCGCCAAGAAGGCCGCGGCCGCTGCCGCGGGCGACGACCGCAATTCCTCGCCGGCCAGCTCGCAAACGGGCGCCGGCGCCAGAAGGAGGGCCGCGGGGGTGCGTACAGTAACGATTACGCTACATAGCAATGAATTCTCTGGTCGGGTGTCGACAGCCTTGTGTGCAATCCTTGCAACTTGGGCAGTCCCCCCCCACCCGTCTCCTCCACTCGGAAGGCGTCCCCCCCCCCACCCGTGCGCCAGGGTTTTCTACTCGCCTAAAGTAAAAGTCTATATACGCTATTTTGGTGAGAGAAATGTTCCAGTTTGAACTTTTAACAGCCTCCATTTTGAACTTATGACAGCCCCCACACTTGGGTTCCTGACCCCGTTGCATGTCGCACATATCGTCGCATACCTGTAACCGGGTCTGGTAGAGTGGCGGGGGGGGGGGGCTAAATCGCTGGAGGAAACATGGGGGTAGCGGACCATTGTTTACTTATACTGGTACTTTTTGCCAAAATGGGTACAAATAGGCTCTAAGTAGTGTTATTTACTGTTTTGTGGACATATAACACGGAAAAGCACTGAAGCTGAAAAACACCAATACTTACTCACTTTTTTCGTTTTAGACATGGTGAAAATCCTTTGGGAAAATTCTGGGGGGGGGGGGCGGTGGGTGGGACGGTGTTGGGTGGGCGTTGGAAAAATAGTGGGGCCCCCACCCAAGTCGAAGCCCCGCTCCCAGTTACAGGTATGGTGTGCCGTCCACCCCCACCCTCCAGCCTTGGGCGGAGCGAGATGCGAATGTGGGGGGGGGGGGTACGCTGGCGCTGCCTTGAGAAGCGCCGATGTCCTTCCTGCCTGAACCTGAAAAATGTCGGCATTTCCATTGGCTGGTTCAGCAGCAGTCGCAGCATCAGAACAAGCCGCGACGCGGACAGGCGCACTCCGAGGCCCCTTCGGAGCCCCGACAGCAGCCGCGGGGCCCCTCGAGCGGCAGGCAGCAGAGACAGTCCGCCGCCGGCGCCGCCGAGAAAGGTGAGGGCGTCGACCGACGCACGCCCGCCCGCACAATGTAGCGAACAGCTTGTTGTTGTTGCTGTTGTTGTTGTTGTTAGATTTGGGGCAACGCTAGTCGCTAGGAGGCCGTCAATGGCCCGTATGTCGCCTTCCCGTCTAGAGCCGCGCAATTAGCCAAAGACATTCGGAAGAACGCCATCTGTAATCTAGGGCAGTGACGGCACGAGAAAATCCATTGAGAGGGGGAAGTCTAGTGGCTCCATCAAGAATCGAACCCAGGACCGTGCGCGCAATAGGCCCATTCTCTACCACTAAACCACACGCTGCCCCTGACGGACGGACGCACGCACGCACGAACAGCGGACGGAATTGCGATACTGCGCTCTCTCAGGTGGCGGACCGGCGCCCCGCATGGGCCAGTGGGGCCAGCAGTCGTTCGAGTCGGCGGCCACCGCCTCCGTCCCCGAGAGCTCGGGCAGGCCGCAAGCCGTCAAGGCCGCCATTCCCCCGATCGGTCACAATCGCAACAAGCAGAGTCACCAGCGCCAGCAGCAGCAGCAACAGCCGTCTCAAGCCCGGGACCCTTTCGCGGACGTGGGCCAGTTCGATCCCGCCCATCTGCCGCCGCCCGCCGGACAGGAGGGAGGAGTCGCCGCTCCCGCCCAGACTTCGACCCTGGGCCAGCAGCAGCAGCAACCCTCGAAGACGGGCGTCGAGATCTGGGGCACTCCCGACCCCAAGCCATTCAACGAGGGCAACCTGGTAAGCGCGCGTCGTCCCAGCGGTGACTCGGTCGACCACCACCACTCGCAGATGACGGAGAAACGCTCGGCGGCCGGAGGGGCGACGACGACGACGACGACGGGGACGACCGTCGAAGGAGTGCAGTTTTCGTTCGACCCGGAACTGCCGACGGCCGCCGAGGCGCCGGCGCCCACGCTGCTCGACGCCGCAGCCGCCGCAGCCGCTGCCGAGGGCAACGGCCGCGCCCGGGCCGGCGCCGAGGAAGAGAACACGCTGGCCAAGTGAGCGTTCTTCAGCGTCTCGCGTTCTTTCGACGCTGCCACCCCGCGCGCGACCTTGCAGCAACCTGTTGCGCCTGTCCAACGCGCTGTCGTCGTCGGCGCAGCAGCCAGAGGAGGGCGCGACGACGACACCCTCGGCGGCGGCGGCCGGCGCCAGTCCTCCGAGGCCGCCCTCCCTGGGAGGCTACGCGATCGTCGCGCCCCTGAGTCAGCAGGCGACGGCGCCGCCGCCGCTGCCGCCAGCGGAGAAGGGGCCCCAGATCGCGACCGTCCGACCGCAGCAGCTGCAGCAGCAGCAGCAGCAGACGGCGACGGTCCTGCCGACGGCCGCGCCGCCGCCCACCGCGACCCCTCCCTTCCTGGGCAGTCTGCCGTTCGCGATGCCGCCCCTGCCGCCGCCGCCCTCGACGCTCGCGGCCGCCTTCTGCGCCGCCGACCAGAGCTGCTTCTCCATGTCGCCGCCGGCCGCGCCGCCGCCGCCGCCCATCAACGTCAGCCAGCCGCCGCCCCCGCACCCCTGGTCCACGGCAGCCGTGCCCCCGCCCGTCCTGGCCGGCCCCTACGAGCAGTCGCACCAGCTCGCCAGCAACGGTGCGCCAATAGTTGCTGTCGTCAAGCTCTGACGGTTCGCAGCTTCGTTCCAGGACGCGCGCTCGTGTCGCCGCCCAGCTTCTCGGTGACGACCAAGTCGGCGGCGGCGCCCCCAGCGCCCTCCTACCACCTGCTGGGCGACTACTCGCTCTTCGCGCAGCCGCCGCCGCCCGCCGCCACCGCCTTCGGCGCCATCGGCTCACACCGCGCCAACCACTACCCCGCTGCGCAGCCTGCCAGCGCCTCGCACTTCGGCGCCAGCGCCGCCGCCGCCATCCTCCTGCCGCCGCCGCCGCCCCCGCAGGCGAGCGCCTATGGCGCTCGCGCCGCCTACGGCCCGCAGATCGGCCGCTCGCAGCCGCAGCAGCTGACGGCGGCGCGCCTGCCGACGGCGTCGAACGGGCAG
The DNA here is from genome assembly GCA_030248085.1 of Paralinhomoeus sp. GSCO2_6. Classification (NCBI taxonomy): domain Eukaryota; kingdom Metazoa; phylum Nematoda; class Chromadorea; order Monhysterida; family Linhomoeidae; genus Paralinhomoeus; species Paralinhomoeus sp. GSCO2_6. Next base: position 33,580 of record JASAMY010003085.1, on the reverse strand, counting down.
CGGGGCCTGGCCGGGCCGCGGTCGGCGGGCCCCCGGGCGCCCGGCGGTGGGCAGCCGCCGCCTCAGCAGGCAGCGGCGCCGGGCGACGCGGCCGCGAGCGACGAGCGCCTCCTGCAGCAGATCGACCGATTCATCGGCGCGCCCGCCCTGACGGCGCCATCCGAGCAGCAGCAGCAGCAGCAACAGGTGACGGCAGCCGCCGCCGACGCCATCGGCGTGTCCTCCATGCCGCCGACCCCGCCGTCGGCAGCCGTCGACGGTTCGATCGAATAAGAGAGGACACAGTGCGACAGAGAGAATGAGTTGACGGCACGCGCACACCGACACCCAGACCCAGCATCGAACCCGGAAATCCGGGCGGCACCCGTCTCCCCGACTCCCCTGCGCCCTCTCGATCATCCCCGTAGGCGTTTTCGACGAGAGGCGGCCGTCTGAGCACTGAATTTTTGTCGGTGGAAATATTCGGAATTTGTCGTCCTCTCCAGCGCGAGTGACCGCTCCAGCCACCCCCCCCCCCATCCTCTCTCGCTCCCTTTTGCAGCCCACCCCACCCCCCCCCCCCTCTCCAATTTGTCCGTGCGTGCTCGTACGCGTGTGGGTCGCGTCCCGTGGGTGCGTGTACGTGAGTGTGGGTGTACGTGGGTGAGGTGCACCACAAGAGCCGGCAGAAGAACCCCACCAACCTTGAGGCGCGATGTCGTAGTTCGTCGTAAGCAGCCACCAAAATGTTTTTGCTGCGCGTCCAACTGTTCTATCATCTCTATCGTCACTCTCTCTCTCTCCCTGTCTTGGTCGCTGTTTCTTGTTGTCTCGTTTTTTTTTGTTTTTGCTGTCTCTACGCTACGTGTTCGCAGTCTATTTTTCTCTCGGCGGCGGCAGGCGCGAAACAAACGAAATGAAAAAAGAGCGCGCGCTGACGGGCACAGGCGCGCGCGCGCACGCGGCAGGCATGTTGGAATAAAGCGCTCTGTGTTGAGTGAATTAATTGTGTGCAACAGGATTGGTGGCGAGCGAATTTATCTGACCGTTTCTGCGTGCCATGTGTAGTCTACGTACCGTAAGATTGTGCCCCTCCTATTCAGTAGTGGAGCACGCACCTCATCGATAGTGCCATCCCCCATTCTTAGTGGTTGAAATACGGAGGAACCCTCTGCGATAGTAGCCCGGGGGTGGCAAAGAAGTACCTTTTTGATATACGTTCTACATTGTCAAGAATCATGTAGTAGGTGCATTTCTATGGTCTGTACACAGCTGAACCCATGAATAAATTGCATGTCAGCTACTGTAAATTGTAAAATAATGCCCCCTGCTGTAAAATGTAAAAATAAAATGCTCTTTGGGGCGGCACTATTGTAGGAATTCCGGTATAGTGTGTGGGTACGCATTTTTCGTGTCCGAAAGTTTAACTCCGTTGACTGAATCCGCCAGTTTTGTCGATTTTTGGCGCTTTTCGTTCACTTTGCTCTTGTTTGTTGCTCTCGCTGAAGGAGCCAGCCCCCCAGGATTGGGCTGACTGGGTCTCTCTCATCTCTCACTAGCAGCGGTCGATTGTGACCAGAGAGAGGCCCCCGCGATCACAGAAGCGGCCCACACACAAAAACCTACAAAGTCAATGCGCCGCTTGTGTTTAGCGGTTGCTGTCGGGTCCCATTCACTCCTTGGGGGATGTGGCGTCGGTCTTCGTCTGTCTTGTCGACGACCGCTTGTCAGCAGACTTCGCGTCGCGGTCTGCGTCTGTGCCAGCCGCTGCTGTCCGGACACGACCAGCTGTGGGTGCACAGAGACCAGGCTGACAACGACGCGAACACCCGTTTCGAACTCACTGCCGAGAATCGCGCGCGCATCGACACGCTCATCGCCAACTACCCGGACGGCTTCAAGGCCGCGGCGCTGCTGCCGGCGCTCGACGTGGCGCAGCGACAGCACGGATGGCTGCCCATCGCGGCCATGCATAGGATCGCGCAGTTGCTCGGTGGGCGACTAGGCGTATGAGCCGCTGTGATACGCGTAAGCATACTTTCTAAAAAAAACTACTTTATTATCTGTGACCACGAATTGGACCCTTGGGGGGGGGGGGGAAGTGAAAACTGGAGGCCGGGGAGTCTGAAGAGGAAAAATTAGCGCTTTTGGATGATTTTTTTAGTCAAAAATACACTGCAAAAACCCTAAAATGGGCACTTTTCAGAGTTTCTCGGGGGGAGATGGGTGGGGTTTCGCACAAACCTGGAGAGGGGGGCTGGGGGTGTGGGGGTAGGGTCAAACGCAGCAGCTGGGGGACTTACAGGTATGGGTCGAGGAATTCCCTCGAGGAATTTTCTCGTGCCATCGTTGCCCTAGTTTACAGATGGCGTTCTTTCGAATGTCTTTGGCTAATTATGCGGCGGTAGACGGAAGGCGTTGCGTAGATGGGTATGCTATCTCCTTGAGCATTGAACGTGTACATCGACACGTTTTGTCAAAAATGAAAAAGGGGGGTGGGGGCAGTGAACAACTTCCGGTGTGCCGAGTTGCGTCATGTTTTCGTTGAGAATTTGCGTCATGTTCCACACGTGTTTATGTAAAGAAAAAATAAATATTTTCACAGACTGTGCCGAAAACATGCCGCAACCAAATTTGAAGAATAAACAAAGCGAAAACGTGACACATTTTTACGTTTTCCCATGTTCCATTCATGTTTTATGAAAACGTGACCGAAACAAGAAAATAAGTTATTGCTACTGATTGTTGTGATGTTTTTCGAGGCGCTGTGTAAGAAATGTAAACCATGGCTGAACCGTGACATAAAATCGAACACTTTTTCATAACGAGACATAACGAGACACCATGAAGTTGAGGGTAATATGTAAAAACGTGATGGCAAAACAATAGCACAAGAACAAAGGTAGCGACAGTTTGACAGAGTGAAGAACACGTTGTCACTGTTTCACAATGTCGCAGTGCCAGCGAATGTAACAATTGGTAGAGCATAGGGGAACCATGCACGCTGCACAGTGCATTCTCATTTGCACTGGCTTTTCGTGCAGCTGAATGGTCGGCTTTCGGCCCCAGTAGCCACACCGGCCTCGTTTTCCACGTTTAGTGTTCTTTGCAGTGTGCATCAGTTCATGAGAGTGTCCATTCGCCAAGAGGGTGTCAAGCATGAATCCAGTTCCAGACGCCTTCTGCAGCTTGAGAGTGTTGGTCGACGGCTGAAGAGGCAGAGGTTTTGTGACATGTACAAAGAACTGCTTCCTAGTTACCTTGTACCTGTTTCAGGAGAGACAGTTGCATTAATTGCTCCAGAAGCCGTCTTTTGAATTTCACCATTGAGTAATTTTTTTCATCAGAAATTTCTTTTTTTATACAGAAGGTGTTGAGGAATGACAGTTCAAGAATGTGATCGAAAAATTTTTTGGTCCATTTGATTCGCTTAGTTGAACGCTTCACATGGTCCATTATCTGGTCGCCCTGGTCGACGTAGCCCCTGGTTTTGACCGACAGCAGTTACACTAAGACTGTGGCACGAACATGACACTTATGAACTCACATGTGTTTTGAGTAGAGCTTGTAAAGCAGAGGTTGCGTGTGGCTTTTGATGGAAAATTTTTTGGTTTGCTTGTCAACTGTCTTTCTCCTGCACTCTCCAACAGCATTCCTCACTCACGCACATTCTCAAATTTGTGGTCACGTTTTCAGCATTACCCACATTTCTCACTCGCTCACATTTCTCACCTAACTGTCATGTTTCACATTTCATAACCGCCAATGAACACAGTCATCATCAACATCCCATTTACTGTCATGGTTCAAGTTTAAAAATCGTACTTCAGTCATGTTTTTTCAGTCTACCACACAAACGAAGTGGGAACATGGCGCAGAGTACGTTTAATGCATCGCTTGAAACAAATACACGCTCTATCAGACACGTTCCCATCATGGTCTAAAATAGCAAAAACATGACCGGAACGTAGCTATAACTCGACGTCAGGTTGAGTTATGTTTGCGTCAGTGTCGACTGTTGAGTTTCCGCTGTGTTCCTGTCGTGTTAAGGCCTAAATTTGAGCAAATTTTCATGTCTTCAGGTCACGGTCGATACATGTTTAATTTTCAGGAAAAACCCGACATTTTCAGCGTCGAACATGACCGGAACTGTTGGGTGAAAACTGACATGTCATTTATGACATTTTGAGAAGGCGTGTCAATGTTCAAGGAGCTATATGGGCCATTGACGGCCTCCTAGCGTTGCCCCTGATCCAACAAGGGGAAGCTGTCTGAAATTCCGGAAGAATTCTTGTCCCCTCCCTTAGGTTCAGGCAGGTTCAGGTTAAAATTGGGAGGGGCGGTTCTACATGTGTTCCCCAACCCTCTCCGTCGCAGAGCTGCCGCGGATGCGCGTGTACGAGGTGGCGACCTTCTACACGATGTTCAAGCGCCAGCCCACGGCCCGGCATCAGGTGAACGTGTGCACGACCACGCCCTGCATGCTCAGAGGCGCCATGGACCACGTCCGGCTCTGCGAAAAGGAACTCGGTAAGGGGAAGAAGGATTGGGTTTGTTCTGTCTCGTAGCTGTCTCTGTAAGAAGCACCATTCACACTGTCAACATCGCAAACACATTTCACCTGCTGGCTGTATTTTGCGCGACTTGCTTACTCGACCGTTTGGGAAGTCGGAGATTCCCCCCCCCCCCCCCACCCCAGTTTCGATGGTCAATAACTCCTCTTAGGCCCGCAGAAGGGGACTGGCTATGGATTTTTGTACAATTAAAGATAAGTGCAAAAAAGGTGATTGCAGTGATGGGATTAGAACCCTGCGGGTCTCAGGAATACCGATCCTGTATGCTAACCACTACACACCGCACTCGCACGCCTCCTCGACCAGAAATCTCTCGTTTCCCAATTGTCTCATTGTCTCGCGCAGGCGTGCATACTGGCGAGGTATCTGCGGACGGCCGTTTCGGCGTGGGCGAGGTCGAGTGCCTGGGCGCCTGCGTGAACGCGCCCGTCCTGCAGATCGGCGACGACTACTACGAGGATCTGACCCTGGCCGATACCAAGGAGATTTTGGGACAGCTCAAGAAGGGTGGTGGTGGGGACAAGCCCAGGCCTGGTCCCAGAAGCGGCCGACTGGCCTCGGAACCCGTGACCGGCCAGACCACCCTCAAGGGCCCCCCTCCCGGCCCTGGACATGGAGTCAGGCAGGATCTGTGAGCCCCTAATAGGCGACGGAGTGATGGGTAGGTAGCCACCCTCGCCACTGATCGCGCAAAACTGAGATTTGTACCCGAGCAACCGTCTGGACTGGGTCAGGTCGAGTAGTTGACCAAAATGGAAAAATCAAAAAAAAAAATGCGCCAAAATGACAACACTACACGTATTCTTGGTAGGGGGGGGGGTGACTTTCTACGTGCCCCCCCCCCTAGGTACAGGTGTGAGCGCAACCGAGAGTTTGCCCGCTAAAGGATTTTGGTAGAAAACTTTTTGAGTCATTTCCAATTTTGCGTGGGTGGCTACCTTGACCGTGTTAGACGAGCACAGTGTGGGTGGCCATGTATACGCCGAATTTTCTGTCATCTGATTGCGCGTTTGTGCCGTGATGGACATGTGAGGAAGTTTCTAGAAAACAGCTTGTGTTTCTTTACTTTTTACACTGCACTGTAGGTTTGTTTATACTATCTGTGAGTGGGAAGGGGGGGGTATCTCCCAGCCACCCCCACTTTTCGTTTGTATTGTTCCTTTCGACCTAATTCAGTCTCCGTTCACTGATTTCGGTGATGCTTACTATGGTGTCCCATTTTCCCAATCATTATTGACTGACATGTACATACCTGCGATAGAAGAAAAAAAAGGGTACTCCGTCTCGGAGTCGAACCCAGGACCTTGCGATTTGCAGTACAGCGCCCTATTGTGTGTCTCCCAGTATGCAACGCCGCCCTTTCCTTCCCACTTCTCGCACGACTGCGTGAGTTCCAAAAACGAAAACCATCCGAGTTTCTTGGTCAAACCTTCGAAGTTTTTTTCCTTTATTTCAAAATTTTTGAATTCTTCAAGCCTTGTAGAGAATCCACACGCGGTAGGAGTCGAAGGGCGTTTGACGCGCGTTGCGCCAGCGCTGCGGGATGATGCCGCGTTTGGCCCAAGATGTCGACACCGCCGCCGCCTCAGGCCAATCCCCTGCGGGCATAATTCCGCGCATCGAGAACCGTTTCTCGGCCGTTGGGAACACTGAAGTTCGGTCTGTCTCTGTCTCCAAGCATTTCAAGTGCCAACCTCTCGATTTGGCGGGGGGGGGGGTGTAGTCGTAAGACATTTGGTGGGGGGGGGGGGGGGTTACCAAGAGAGTAGTGTTCGTCAAAAATAGGGTCTGAATTGGTGAAAAATGGGCTAAAGTAGGGTTTGCGTTAGAAAACGTTCATTTTGTCTCAATTCTGAGGCATGTTCGCTGGTGAAGCAGCGGGAAGCGTATTGAGCGATTTGCGTGTACAACTCGCAGTGGCTACCATACCTTGTCTCGACGTCGCCGTTTGGCAAAGCGACGCGACGACCATCACACTGAAGAGAGTCGCGGCGACGGCGGTCGATCGGCCCATGTTCGTTCGCTTTTTGCTTGCTCGTCCGTCCGTCCGGTTGCCGCGGCGAGTGGGAGAAGAGCAACGGATGTACGCCACTAATGGTGCCCGCGTGAAAATGTCCGCTCAATTAATGGTCGGGCAAAGGGAGAGAGAGAGGTGGGGGAGCGGGTGCAAAGTTGGCACGAGCGGCCGGCGGCCGATGAGTGGTCGTTTGAGGAGAGTTGCGAGCTCGTTAGCGCGGTACAAATTGGCGACGCGCGGCGCGGACTTCGCGGCCGCGCTGTCGACAAGGCCAAGAAGCCGCGGCAATAGGGCTTCCACACCTACATAGGTACGCGCTGTTCGAGAGGTGGAGCGAACGCGTGGGCAATGCGCCGCCGGATGATGGCCCATTCAAATTCGCTCACCTTTCAAAACAACGCGTGAGCCAAGAAAGCAAAACGTGAGTCAGCGAGCTCAACGAGACCAGAGAGCGAAATCTGCAGTTTTGCCGAGAGCAAATCTCCTTATCACTTGACACTTGTAACACTGCACTCTATATGAACGGAAAGTATGTATGCCTAAGAAAAAGGCCAGCGGGTACACTTCACATGCACCTAGGTACATCTACATAGTGTACCTGCTTCCGCTCTCGTTCCATTCGGAGATCCAATTTCCACTGTTCGGATGGGGCAAGACACAATGCAACCAATACACACGCACGCATAGGGGGTAATCAACCGTCACCGTAATTGGCGACCCGAGAAGAATCCTCAAAGCGGTCGCGTGTCGCGAAGCATTCAGAAGCGTCGATGGCATTCCGAAGCTCGCTTCTTTCTCTCAACGCCTCCGGGTGCAACGCAAAGGCTTCTGTTAATCCGGAAAAGTCAACATGGTAATTGAATGAGCCTGGCATCCATAGTACCAACGCATCTTGCCCTGTCTGTCTGTGTCATGCACCTCAGCGCAGAGAATTGTGCTGATGGATTGAGGCGGGCACTTTGTATGTAGCGTAGCTGCTTTTGTATCTTTCACCGTCAACCCTGGGGAGACAACGCGGAACCGCTGGAACTGATGCTGGTGCTGGTATTTCGGTGTCTCCAATTTTATTTTTGGATTAGGGGCGACGCTAGGAGGCCGTCAGTGGCCCATATAGCATAGCACCGACAGCACGATAAAACCCATAGAAAGGGAAGTCATCGATGCAGTGGCTCCATCAAGAATCGAACCCAGGACCGTGCGCGCAAGAGGCCGATTCTCTACCCCTAGAGCCCCTCTACCCGCAAGAGGCCATACGCTGCCCCGGTGTCTTCAAAGTTGCGTCGTTGCCACACGTTTTTAAACGGCCTTCCTTGTCCGGCTTTCAGTTCTGGAACGGCGGAAGGCCGCGCAAGTTGAACCGTTTCGACGAAGCGCCAAAGCCTCCGGACCACGGATTTAGGCTTCTGCTGAAAGACTTCTTTGCTTCCACTGAAAAATTGAATATGGAAATTGAATGAGACGGAAATGCACATTAATCAATGCTGATAAAGTCAATTTGAGTTCTGAGGACGCTTTCCCAGCGCAAGGCGATGAATGCATACGGCACTTGAAATCAATCAAATCAAAAGTGTCGCGCGTGCGGTGGCGCAATTCGGCCGGAGAGACCACAAGGTCGACACATAAAAAAACCCTCTGGCGACAGTGCGTTTGCACGAGTTCCCTTGAGCAAGAATTACATTGCTTCAGTGTTGGGTATGCGGCTCTGGGGAATCAGTGTCGTGCTTACCACCGTTCCCTCTCAGGTGAAGAGCGCCGCAGCGGTTAGTGATCCAATGTGATGCGCATCGTCCCCATACTGTGTTGGCGTGTGTGCGATTTATGTTCTTGATATAGGGTGTCGCCTGCTTGCATCAATAAAGGCATTGATTTGATTCTCAAGAACGGCAGAAGGTGGTCACGTGTGTAGCTGGCTGGCTGCGTGGGTCTAGCTCAGTTGACGGTTCCATTGAGTAGGGTGTCATGCGAGCGCAGTGGGTGGGCTCGGTCGAAAACACCAGCCGCCCTCTGCCACCAATCAGTCAAATGGCGCTTAACCAGCCGCATGTCCATACCGCAGTATTAGCCTCGTCTCTCAACCAGAAGTGGGTGACTCGGTGGTCAGTCAGCGTTGCTTACCGCAGCTGAATTGGCCCCAGTAGGTAGGAGTGATTTAATGCCGCCCCGGCCCCACGCAAGCCACGCGGCGCTGCCCACGCACCATCCCCACCCTTTTGAGACCTACCCTTTGTGCCTCTTTTAAAGCCTCATTTGAGCGCGCGCGTTTCCGTCTAACATTTCAGAGTGAAAAATTGCCGCTATGCAGCTCCGCATAATGATGGCTTTGGCGGCCGTAGCGCTGTGGCAGACTAGAGAATCGGGAACTGGTAATTTGTTCGCAATGTTCGCAAGTATGCGAGTACACCGTAGTTCTACAAGCCTTCTCTAAGGGCACATTTGAATGCTCGCTGTGTAGTTTCTGAAGCTTCGGTGTTGTGTTGCCCCCTTGGTGCAACCTTTCACTGACTTCATTGGCATCATTCATCAGTTTCCGCATTCATGTTCCGTTTTTTTCTTTCAGCAGAAGCCTACCCGCTGTCCGGAGGTGTAGTCGCCCTGTCGAAGCGGTTCTCTTTGCGCGGCCTGCCGCCCTTCCAGAACTGGAATCCGGAAGAGGACGCTCGTTTGAGAAGGATCAGCAAACGACGCCAGTTTGAAGACACCGAAATATTAGCACCAGCAGCGCTTCCAGAGGTGCTGCAGCGCCTCCTCAGTGTTGACGAGGCCGATTGGAGTGTCGAAAGGGAGAAGGAACCGACGATATTGATGTGGTGATCGATAAGTGGTGACCTAGGTCTATGACACTACACAAATACCGTTCCCTGCAGAGAGCGGGTGGAAACTTTTCATATAATGCAGAGAAGCAAGCCGCTCTAATTGCACACGAAAACTTGCATGAGTGCAGACCAATCACAATGCGTGAACGCTAACGCTTGAATCGTGGCACCGCGAATTCCCGTAACTGATTCCTCTGCAAGATACTGTTGTGGTGACAAGCAATTGTATGTCCATTTCCAGCAGTACGTCACACCAAATACCAATGAATGATTGGGCCTTACAGCGTGTGTTGCGAACACAGCATGAATTGCATGCACAGCACAAAGATGCGCTCTCATGGTACTGGTACTCTCATGGCACTCAAATCTATGAAGAACGGTTTGTGAAGAACGTGCGTGCGTGTGCGCGCCTATGTCGGTTCGAGGCGGGCATTTGATTTGCGCCCGCATCGCGTCGTGGGTGGCCTTCTATGTATCTATGATGACTAAACGCTGACGAGCGAACAACGGCTTCTGATCGTGAATCGGTCTGTCGACGGCGTTGGCTCATATGCGCACGTCCTTCCAGCGGAGGTCGTCCCGGCCGGCGCACTCGAGCAGGATGCGATCGGCCGAGAGGGGGCTGTAGTCGGCCGACAGCGGACGGCCGCGCCTCGCCTCGACCGCCCGTCGCACGGCCAGCCAGGCCGAGAGGCCCAGGTCCAGCGCCGGCTCGCCAATGCCCTGTCAGTGTTGTTGGATTAGGGGCAACGCTAGGAGGCCGTCAGTGGCCCACAGACGTAGCATTACCAATCTCCATGACGCCCTCCCCTCGTCTAGGGCCGCACAATTAGAGAGATTCGGAATTAGAGAGATTGCAAAGAGATTCGGAAGGACGCCATCTGTAATCTAGGGCAGCGACGGCACGAGAAAATCCATTGAGAGGGAAGTCCTCGACCTAGTGTATCCATCAAGAATCGAACCCAGACAGAACCGTGCGCGCACGAGGCCGATTCTCTACTTCGGTGCCCCGCCGTTGCCCTGCGCGCCCAGCGTGCGGCCAGAGGATCGGAGCGCCACCCTCCTGGGACGCCGTCGACCTGCATACCTTGGAGGAGTAGACGTTGCCGGGCGTCGCGGCGTGGTCGAGCAGGGCGACGTTGAACTGCTGGGGCACGTACTGCGTCGTCGGCAGCTGGCAGTCGGCCACGCGCGACGTTCGCAGCCGGCCGCGCGCGTCGAAGGCCATCTCCTCGAACAGGTACAGACCCACGCCCTGCAACGGGACCGGATGGTTGCGGTTGTTGTTCTTGTTGGATTAAAGACCTACGCTAGGAGGTCGTCGATGGCCTATGTTACCGTAAACCCCATAATTAGCCCCACCCCTATAATTAGCCCCCCCCCCCTATAATAATACACCCTCCCAAGACCACTTTGAGTTCATAACGCCCCCCCCCTATAATTTCGCCCCCTCCCTAAATGAACCATCGTCTAAAAGGCACATGTTTCCATGTCTGAGTGTATGTATGGTCGCGTATGTGTATGTATGTACACGTATGTGCATGTGAGACTGTGTGAGAGTGTGTTAGAGTGTACCAACGTGTGTGCACAGCGCCTTTTTCCCTTAAAAATCGCCTCCACGCGCCTTTTTGCCCACACATCTTCCCACTGATCGACACTTCCAGTTTATAAGCCCCCCCCCCCTATAATTAGCCCCCCCCCCTATAATTATACACCCTCCTAGAGCTCAAACGAAAAAATTAGCCCCCGGGGGGCTAATTATAGGGTTTACGGTATCTCCATCTCCATAACCCTGCCTGCCTGCCTGGAGGCACTAGTTCCCACTGGGAGGGAACTTCCCAGGGCCGTCAAAGGCATTGGAGAGAACGCCATCTGCAATCTAGGGCAGCGACAGCACGAGAAAACCCTTTGGCAGGGAAGTCCTCGTTAGTGGGCCCATCAAGAATCGAACCCGAACCGTGTGCGCAGGAGGCCGATTCTCTACCACTAGACCATCCGCCATCCCCCGGGACAAGAGAGGGGGCAGGCAAACGGGCGTGCACCCGTCTCAGCGGTCTCCGGTGGCCAGCCGGCGAACGGTTGGCGCTCCACCCACCTGAATGAAGGAGCCTTCGATCTGGCCGATGTCGATGGCCGGATTGAGGCTGTCGCCCACGTCCATCACGATGTCAGTGCGCACGATCTGTCATTGGTTTTTGCAATGGGCTGGGCCGCACAAGTTCCAAGACGCAAGCAAGGCAAGACCTGATGACTGCCGGTGAGACAATCGATTTCCACTTCCGAACAGGCCGCTCCACTAATGTAGAACAGCTCGACGTTTTTGGTAGGCCTAAATTTTGCCGGTACTTGAGCGCTGTTGAAGGTGGAACCTTACAATAGAAACATCTAAATGTAGATAGACATTTTGGAATCGCAAAAGAAAAATTCGAGTATGCTACAAAAAGACTACCATAAATCCTCCAATAGAAGCCCCCTCTAATAGTGCCCTCGGGTAAGGAGAGGTTAAAATAATAGAATAGTGTCCCCGGGACATTATTGGAGGATTTACGGTATTTGTTTAAAATACGAGTAGTAAACCCCCAGAAGTCTAAACACAGCTACAAGTCTGTTGCAGTAGCCCTACACTCCAGTGGCAGTCTCGGTCAGCGCCACTCCTTGTGCGAAGGCGAGCTTCACCCAATCCGACATCGTTCCATCTGGCTTCTGCCTCACAAAGGGCTCCAAGCGCGCCTTGAGCGCATCGCACGCTTCCTGAAGCAACGAGCAACACAGTTTGAGCGAGCATCGCTCAGTGGTTATGGGGCCTCCTTTCGGCGAGCTCCTGTGGCGTGTGTGGTGGGGCTCAACTCCCGCCAGTACCACTGAGTTACTAATCGATATCCTTGGGCAAGGGTTGCACGCTCTCATCGACTGGGCCAGGGCGGAGGCCCGTTCCTGCTAGTCTGGAGAATTTGCCCCAGAGGTGGTGCCCCATATTTAACGGCCTCGTGCTGTGTGGTGGTGGTGGCATACCTGTAACGTTTGACCCTACCCCACACCCCAACCCCCCTCCAGGTTTGTGCGAAATCCCACCCAGCCGCCACCCCCAGAAATTTGTACTGTAATTTGCACTATGCTTTGTACTGCATTTTTTTTGGCAAAAAAATCGACCAAAACGTGCTTATTTTTTTTGTTTCCAGACCCCCAAGAAGTGCTCGAAAACGACCCCCCCCCCAGGTCCAATTCTCGGTTACAGGCATGAGTGGTGGTGGTGGTGGTGGTGGTGGTGTCAAAAGTAAAATTCAAAAAGTACAAAGAATGCCGCGGTCGGTGGAGCGGGGCGCGAGAGGCGATGACGCACCTTGACTGCGAGTCCGTGCGCGTCCGAGCTCTGCGAGCCGCCCGTCAGCATGGCGTTGGGCGTCTTCTCGGTCGAGTGGTCGAGAATGGTGATGCTCTCGTGCGAGACGCCCAGCGCCCGACTCGCGATCTACAACCACGCCACAGCCTCCTGCCTGACACGCTCGATCCGAAGCGGACGAGTGTGGGTGGACGCACCTGAATGCACTTGATGTTGATGCCCTGACCCAGCTCGACGCCGCCGATGCTCACGCCGACCGTGCCGTCCGCGTAGAGGGTCACGAGACAGACTCCCTGCAGACGGCGTGCGTGCGTGCGTGCGTGCGTGCGTGCGTGCGTGCGTGCGTGCGTGCGTGCGTGCGTGCGTGCGTGCGTGCGTGCGTGCGTGCGTGCGTGCGTGCGTGCGTGCGTGCGTGCGTGCGTGCGTGCGTGCGTGCGTGCGTGCGTGCGTGCGTGCGTGCGTGCGTGCGTGCGTTCGTGCGGGTGCGCGCGTGCCGGTGCGTGCCGGTGCCTTCCGGTGCGTGCGTGTGTGCATGCGTGCGTGCGTGCGTGCGTGCGTGCGTGCGTGCGTGCGTGCGTGCGTGCGTGCGTGCGTGCGGCAGCCTGCAGAATGGGTTCGTGAGACGCGCTTTACACCTGTCCCCACTTCAACGGCAGCGGCTGCGCGAACCGCGTACCCGACATTGCCAAGCCGCGCTTCCTGTGCGCGTGGCTCCTGCAACTACTTTCTCAACGCTCAACTCCACACTATCGCTTCGAGGATGAAGACGTTGGCGTGCCTGTTGAACGCTTCGACTTCCACTCGACGCCGGTCGAAGTGGGCGCACTTCTTGCACTCGTTCCAGCAGCGCACGAAGTTCTCGTTGACGATCGGCCGGTCCGCGATCGTCAAGCTGCCGTCGTGCGCCAAGTTCAGCTCGCGCACCTGCAGACGACGACGACTGTGGGCTGCTGGGCGAAGGGAGAGAGGAAGGGCGGAAGGGATGTAGGGGGTAACCTCGTGCGGGTCCCTGCCGACCGCCTGCGCGACTCGGTCGAGAATGGAGTCGGCGGCGAACAGGCCCTGCGGGTGTCCGTAGCTGCGAAAGGCCGTGCTCGAGACGAGGTTCGTCGCGCAGCACCGGCCCAGACTGCGCGCGACCGGCACGTCGTAGACGCCGTCCACGGACGACGACATCAGGCCGCACACCTGGAGACGACGCCGGCTCTGCGCCTGCGCACTCTCGGTCGACACCCTGGGGCCGACTCACGCCCGCGTGGTTGTCCGTGTCGCCCGAGTTGGTGTAGCAGCGCATGTCGAGCGCCCTGAGGCGGCCGTCCGACGCAAAGCCCACCCTGTAGTTGAAGTAGGCGGGATGGCGCTTGCCCGTGTTCGTAATGTCCTCGTGCCGACTCAGGTGCAGGCTTACGGGACGCCGGAACCTGGACGCGACCGCCTCACGCACTCGATTCTCTACCGCGATAGTAACTTCGATGCTTCGGCATGAAGTCTTCCCAAACGCATCCAAAGGCGGATCCAGAGAAAAATTTCGGACGGAGCAAGTTAATTTTGTCAAAAACGGCCATTTCTGACGTTTGTTGCACAAAATTGGCAAGACTTTCGACTCCGAAATGATTTTGGTGGGGGCGAGTGCACGCGGACCGCGATTACAGCTCACTTTGCTGCGGCGACGGCTGCCAGACCGGCTATCAAGCCGGAATTCGACTGCTTCCCTCCGAAACCGCCACCTGAAACATCACATACCATTATTAAATGTTCACAAATGCGTTAAGTTATTGTGACGAAATGTGCCGAAAGTCCATTTCCGTGGCGTGCCCATCACGGAACGTGTGTATGCGTTCGCTGCATGGGGTCGAGAACTACAATTTGAGCTGCAGTGACCATTCAATCGCTCGCTCGTCCACGGAACCAGCCCCCCCGGGATCGGGCTGACTGGGTCTCATATCTCACTAGGAGCGGTCGATGATATGTGTGACCACTCAGAGAGAGAGAGCCCCCCTCCCTCCCCCCCCCCCCACACACACACACACACGAACCAAAATCAACAAACGATGCGACGCACCGACGCGTTTGCATTTCACGACGACTTTGTCGAGCTGCACTCCCAGAAGGTTGGCCACCACGGACTGCATAGGCGTCGGAAATTGGGTGGACGAGTAGATGGTCCACTCGTCGCCCTCGCCTGCACATACACGCTACACTGTGCGATGTACGAAGGTGCACTGTACACGGTACAGTAGAGACTGTGGTTACAAACATGGGTACAATGTAGGTGGGGCGTAGAACGCCATGCATCTCCCGAACACGTGCACAACTGTACAGGTACTGCAGATATACATAGTGTACCCTGTCACCCCATGTACACGAAACACCCCCACAGGATCCGTACCTCGTCAGCATCCCGCCCCGTTCGGCCACACCCAATTTTCGGTGTGTATGCCCATGCAGTTGCCGGTGTCAAAAATAGCGTAAAAACAAAAAAAAGTTTTAAGTGCGTCTCTTCACCTGGCACGGCGACGGTGCTTTGCGTTTCCATGTAAATGTGTTCGACGCCATTGATCCATGCCTGAAACGTGCGTGTCGACACGCAACACGTTGGACAGCGGCGCAGCTCTCACCTCCAGTTCCAGAATGCCGTGACTTTTCTCGAAGGCTTCTTCGAGCCGCTCGGCATTCTTCTTCGAATCGAATTTGACTTCGTACAACCTGTTGTTGTCCAGCGCTTCCTGAGTGAGAATACGGACGTGTCCAAGGCGATGCGTGTGTGCACGGCGCTTTTGTTTGTGTGTGGGCCGCTTCTATGATCGCGGGGGCCTTTCTCTCTGGTCACAATCGACCGCTGCTAGTGAGAGATGAGACCCAGTGAGCCCGATCCTGGGGGCTGGCTTCCCTAGCGGGCAGGAATTGTCACTGCCGCCGGCATGATTCCGCTGGCCGGCAGCTCAAGGGACGCCCAGGACATACAGCTCAGATAGGAGGGAGACTGAGGGCTGCGCTGTCGGCGGCGTGGCTGACGACACACTTGGATGGTCAGAACGGACGGCAGTTCCTCGTAGGAGACCCGGACGAGGGCGGCCGCGCGTCGGGCGACGAGCACGTCCGTCGCGACGACCACACCGATCGACTGGCCCACGCACGTCACCTGCACGTTAGGTCGCGAACGAGTTGTAGTTGGTTAGGGCCCTTGCCGGGATTTGAGTTACGGGCTTGGCTTTACAGGTCGTTCGCGTGCTACACGGTACGCTAACCGGCTACCGCCAACTATGAACTGTGGACTTAGAACGCGCGTTGTTGCAAGGAACGGACCTCCTGTTCGGCGAATACGGGATCAGTGTCGGGCGCCAAGTAGTGATCCACTAAACTGAGGCAAGTCGCATTCCTCGGTTCCCGAATCTCCCCCCCCCCCGACTCATAAAACTAACCGAGTGGGCGGTTGGTGCCCTTCGGAGGGATGTCCTTGACCGTGACGAAGCCCACCACACCCTCAATGGCCATCGCGGCGGACGTATCGATCTGGAAAACGGCCACACCGATTGCGAAATCGACTCGACTCAGAGTGGCACCGCGCACGGACGTTGCAAATCTTGGCGTGCGCCATACTGCTCTGCACCAACGCGCCGTGCAGCACGTCTGAAGAAGACAGGCGGACAGGTGATCTACAGCGTCAGACTCCCCCCCCCCCTATATTCAGTTCCCTTTCTAAATGCTTTTGGGAATGAAAATCTAAATGTCTAAAAAATCTAAATGAAAGGCAATTTTTTTGTGTGTCTATCTAGGTATACAATGTATGTATGTGTATGTAACAAACATGTGTGTGTGCGTGTGTGTGTGTGTGCGTGTGTGTGTGTGTGTGTGTGTGTGTGTGTGTGTGTGTGTGTGTGTGTGTGTGTGTGTGTGTGTGTGTGTGTGTGTGTGTGTGTGTGTGTGTGTGTGTGTGTGTGTGTGTGTGTGTGTGTGTGTGTGTGTGTGTGTGTACACGTGTGTGTGTACATGTGTGTGTACGTGAGAGTGTGAGAGCGCAGTGTAGTTCTACTTTGAGTGGTCGAGAGAAATCGTAATCGATAAAAGTGCACCATTAGGAGGGGTGGTGAGGGTAGTAGAGCACCCAGCGGTCAGTACCGACCGTCGCAGTCGCAGCGTTGTACTGTGAACGGCGTTTGACATAGAAAATTTACAATGTCGCTGTAAATACCGTATGTAAATGAGCAAATACCGTACGCAACGCTTCGACGCAAACTAAACACTCTGGTGCACTTTTCTCGATTACGATTTCTCTTTCTCTCTCTTTAACTCTTTAAGCGCCCCTTCCCCCTCCGGGTGGTCGACTAAAACAAAGCTGTCCAGACATCGACCCTTCCAATTTATTAGCCCCCCCCCCTCCTACAGTCGAATAGAAACAATTAGCCCCAGGTTGCGGCTGTAATTATAGGGATAACACTAATCTCTGTGCTAGTGTCAGAGCAGCCGTACTTCAGGGCGAAGATCATCGTTACGTACCTTTGAGGTCGCCAGCCATGTCGCCGACGTACTTTGCCTCGCCGGTGGTGTGCCTGTCCGCGTATTGGTGCGCGATGGGCCTGCCACAAGAGTCGCTGTCAGGCTGGTCCGTCGGCACGCCCTGAAAGGTCGGGGAAAAGCAGAATCCGTGGTTCAATTAACGGTGCGGTGCGTCTGAGGAGAGCCAGTAGTGGCTCAGCGGTAAAGCGTCCTGCTCGGCACCCTCGTGGTCGGAGGTTCAACTCCCTCCCACCGACTGAGGTCACTGAGTTGCTAATCCCCCTTGGGCAGAAGGATCAACGCCCTCATTGCCCGCCGTGTAGGGCGGCTGCGTGGCTTCGACCCGAAATTCGTGCCAGGTGGGCGGCCCACCTTCCCGTTCGGGAGAAGGACGCCGCTGGTGACTCAGTGACACTGGCAATTGGTCACACACACACCCCGATGTCTGACATTGTCTACACGATGTGTTGGGACTTGGAATTGCGCCAAAATAAAATCGTGTTTTTTTTGCAATGAGAAAAAAACGAAACCGACGGCGAAGAATTGGAGCGGCTCCACGGGTCGGTCTCTGACGAGCGTCTCGAAGTCGCGCGGCAGCCGGGCGTGGGCGAGCTTGGCCGCGATCGAGTGGAAGAACTTCGCGAAGAAGGCGACGCAGACCGCGGTCCGGTACTCGGCTCGCTCCTCCGTCTTCTCCAGATGCAGCTCGTGCGTCAGTGACCGGCTCACGTCCTCCAGAAGGTCGGCGCTCCACGGACTGCGCGACAGAGAGCGCGGTGAGATGGCTACCTAGAGGGCGAAGAGCAAAAAAGCCCACCGTCCTAGGGCGACGCGCTCGCTGCGGAGCGCGCACACGGGCCGGTCGCGCACGCCTCCGTACGCGAGACGCAGCGTGCGCACGCGCGCCGTCCCGCCAGCCTCTAACTCGACGAAGAACGTGGCCGCCAGCACGGTGCTGCCGATGCCCGGTCGCAGCTCCTGCTTGTACGTCTCCACGTACTGCCACTAAAGAGCGCGTCTCTCTCTCTCTCTCTTTCGCAACAGCGCATGGCCTAGTGGTAGGCAATCGGCCCCTTGCGCGCACGGTTCCGGGTTCAATTCTTGATGGCGACACTAAATTTTTTTTCTAGTGCTGTCATGCACACGGATTTTCTAGTGCTGTCGCTGCCCTAGATTGCAGACGGCGTTCTTCCGAATGTCCTAGACAGGAAGGCGCGCTGGCGATGGGTATGCTGTACACATGGGCCATTGACGGCCTCCCAGCGTCGGCCCCAATCCAGCAACAACAACCAGCGGCGCTGTCGACGCGCCTCGTTCGAGTAGGGCAGGAGGAGGCTGGCGATGAACTCGCCCTCGCGCAGGTTCACCCGCCGTTGAGGCCGACCACCCACGAAGAACTGGTCGTCGACCAGCACCTGTCGACTGCCTCCGTCCCTGTGGGCGACGTCGAGGCGACACTCGAGCGCCAGCAGCGCGGTCGCCAGGTCCGAAGTCGAGCCCGCCCACGCCACGTTGCCCGCCCACGTCTGCAAGTCGAGCAGACAGGCAAATGTGGGTCGTTTCGCTGACGCCACTCACTCACCGCCAAGTTTCTCAACTGCACGGAGCCGAGTTGTTCGATTCGCGCCGCCAGGGCTTTCAGCGCGCGAGTCTGCTCTTCTGCAAGCGGCAGCGCTTTTGTTCGGGAGAACAATTCATATGTATACAGGTAGCATGGAGGGGGGGGGGACCTGGCAAGCGATCCACTCCGCTCTGAAGCGCATCGCCCATTTGAGCGATCGTCAGCGCGGAGCCGATAGTGAGGCCATCGGCGCCGAATATAACAGTCTGCAGCTCCTTCACAAAAAACGAACTGAGCCACATCGCTGGACGTTCCGAGGACGCGCCCGAGCGACGGAACAATCCTGAAGTGAAGGACATGTGCACCTCACAAAACACAATCGATTCTTTGAAAAAGAAAACAACAACAACGAGCAGAAGTCCCACCCTACCCATGAGTGTCGCGCCAGCCACCAGAGTCGTTGTGGGGTACTCTGTGTAGAGCTCGCAGAAGGTGTGCAGGTTGTACGGGCAGAGCGCCACCAGTTTTGGCCCGTAAAGATAGAGTCCAGTATAGTCTGGCCCAGCTCCGTTCGTCTCCTATGTATGTAGCAATCGTCGCGGCTTCACGCATACAATATCAGCCAATGTACTGTACATACAATGCACGCTCACTCATGCAGCTACCGTAGTTTCCGGCACGAGCAGTTCCGGCGGGAAGATGGGCTCCTGTAGCTGGGGGTCGTAGGCGGCGATGCTGCGCCAGTCGCTCAGATCGGTAGTGGGGCCGTTGTCGGCGCGCTTGCAGCAGTTGGCGCCCTTGCCGCAACAGCCCTGCAGCGAGACGTTAGCCTAGGCCCTAGAGAAGCTAGACGACTGCGACGCCAGCACCTGCTCTTGCGGGCTGCTGAACTGGTAGAAGGCCTCGAGGATGGGACGGTAGCCGGTGCAGCGGCAGAGGTTGCCTAGAGATAGCACGCGTCGAGAGAGTGAGGGATGGTTAGGAAATTGCGGAAGGAGGCTGCAGGTGACGCACCCTCGAGCGCCCTTTCGATTTGGAGCTTGCTGGGACGCGGGTTGTTCCTGAGCAGCGTGTACATGGAGACGACGAAGCCGGGCGTGCAGTAGCCGCACTGCGAGCCGTGCATGCGCATCAGGCGCTCCTGGGAGCGTCGCGGCCTCGCAAGCGACAGGCAGGGCGTCGGCGTCGCGCGCCAACCTGGACCGGGTGGAGTCCGCGCTGCATGGAGCCGATGCCCTCGACCGTCGTCACCGCCGTCCGATGGCACAGCCACAGGGGGTAGAGGCAGGCGTTCACCGCCTCGTAGCTGCAGAGCAGTTGTTGTTGTTGTTGTTGTTGGATTAGGGCGTTAAGCATAGAGGCGAAACGCTCATCAATTTCCACATCAATAAATACACACGAAAATGTAATGTTATGTAAGGTACATATTACCGCTGAAGTAGCTACCGCATCCACTCGAATTAGGGGCACCGTAAGGGGCCGTCAAAGGCCCATCATATAGCCCATCTCCATGACCCCTTCCTGTCTAGAGCCGCATAATTAGCCAAACACATTCGGATGGACACCATCTGTATCTTGGGCAGCGACAGCACGAGGAGAGGGAAGTCCTCGATCCGTGTCTCCATCAAGAATCGAACCCAGAACCGTGCGCGCACGAGGCCGATTCTCCACCACTACGCCACCCGCTGCGCCGCTGCAGCGTACGTGCGGCAGGTGGGTCAAGCACCGGAAAGCAGTCTCCTACCGGATCTGCATCGTGAGAGCGTCGAGGCGTCCGATGCAGACGGTGCAGCTGCCGCAGGCGCCTTCCTCGCAGGCGAGCTTCGTGCCGTACAGGCCCACTAGACACGGAGCGCCATGCTGCGACGACGCGGCGATGCGACTCAGCTGGACGCAAACGCACGCTTGTTCCGTAGATAGTAACCGAGCGTCCAGTCGGGGTCCACCGCCGACTCGGACAGACGACGGCCGTTCACGAAGAACGTGAGCGGCGTCGACGACATCGCTGTATATCGCCAATCGGCTTTAAATTGTCGTCTTCTCAAGACTGACTGCAGCAAGCGCGGCAGACGAAAACAACGAAACGTCAAGGGCCGAAGTCCGTTCGAGTCGGCGGAAAGGAAATCTTTTCCATGACTTTCCACTCACCAAGTTTCGTTCGAGCTACAGAAGCGATTAGGGCACTGATAAGCATCTGCCTTGGCCCCCTGACCAAGGGCTTCACTGGCTGGTTTGACAGCTCTGTCGCACCGCCCCACGAGAAGCCGTGTGTGTGTGTGTGTGTGTGTGTGTGTGTGTGTGTGTGTGTGTGTGTGTGTGTGTGTGTGTGTGTATATATGTGTGTGTGTGTGCGTGTGCGTGTGCGTGTGTGTGTGCGTGCGTGCGTGCGTGCGTGCGTGCGAGCGTGCGTGCGTGCGTGCGTGTGTGTGTGTGTGTGTGTGTGTGTGTGTGCGTGCGTGCGTGCGTGCGTGCGTGCGTGCGTGCGTGCGTGCGTACGTGCGTGCGTGCGTGCGTGTGTGTGTGTGTGTGTGTGTGTGTGTGTGTGTGTGTGTGTGTGTGTGTGTGTGTGTGTGTGTGTGTGTGTGTGTGTGTGTGTGTGTGTGTGTGTGTGTGTGTGTGTGTGTGTGTGTGTGTGTGTGTGTGTGTGTGTGTGTGTGTGTGTGTGTGTGTGTGTGTGTGTGTGCTGCGCTGGCGACGTGAGAGAGCTTTGCAACCAACGAACATTTGAATATGAGCAGTCTTGACGCAACCTCTTTACCGTTTCCTGCACAGATGTGTACCAAATAAATGCCCACGATTGCATTGTATTGAAGTCTCCTGAGCGCAATACGCACTAAATGGAACATTCAACTGAGCGAACCACGCAGCGAGCTGCACACGAAGCTGCCACGTGCCGTTCTTGAGAAGCGATCAGCCACAATCACAAGCTCCAGTCTGAAGCTTGTACGTGGCACTCACGCTGCGTGCACGTTCTGCCTCGCCCCCAAAAGAAGAACATAGAGAAAGGTACACAAAGAGTTTCAATTGTCGTTTTGTTTGTCGTGTCGTTTTGATTTTCAAATCTGCATCAAGTTGGTACGATGTCGCGCAAGATGCACCACATCAATCACCCAAAATGTGGTCTTACGCTCCTTCTCCAAAATCACAATTTCACATACCGTACCGTACGTGTTAGAATAGAAAACCAAGAATGTTGGATAACTGATTGATCAAAGAGAAATAGCTCCCGAATATTTAGAGAGGCACGTTCTATTAGCGCCGCAATTTTTTGCGAACCAAAAGACATTTGTTGCGTGTTCATCTTCCTTTTGCTTGCGAAAGTCCTTGGTTTGTACTTTTCTATTATTCGATAGGAAACGGTATCCATTATTGATTGTTGGAAAATCAAGTTCAGTGGACCAGTGGACCGACCTAAGCCTAAGCCGCCAATGCCTAAGTCTAAGCCTATGGTCAAGCCTAAGCCTAAGCAAAAGCCTAAGGCAAAAAGCAAAAGCCGTTTGGGTAGCTGTAGTGTTGGCAAAGTAAGAAAGGGCTTAGCCTAAGCCTAAGAAATAGCTAAGCCTAAGCCTAAGCAATGCATACGCCTAAGCCTACGCAGAATAGGCATTGAGCCTAAGCCTAAGCAAATCCTAAGCCTCGAGGCGCAAGCGCATGTATGCGATGTTCAAAATCCTAGTGGGACACCGTGGGACACAGCGGGATCACCGTACCCTCCACAGAATAGCGTGTTTTTCTGTATTCAAATTCAACTGAATCGCATCAGAGTCGCGGAAACAAGCAAAGCGATGAAGCGCAAGATCGAGATCGAAGTTTGGGGCAGGGACGATGTGCGCGAGATCCTACAAGAAATGCGGAGCGGCACATCAGCGCGAACGGCTCGCTCAGCCGCTGAAGAAATTAGCGTGCGGCAGTCGCAGTCACCAATAATTTTTGTAAATGTTTGCCAAAGCTTCTTGTTGTCTAGGAGCTGACTGGACACACTGTCAGCAAAAGCGCGGTGGATAGGCGCGTGCGAGATGCGGAGGTTGGCAAGAGGTTGGCGTCGACCCTGCTTCGTCTGGCGCCCCGCGGTCGACCCCCATCAGCGAGCAGGAGCTGGAGGACAGCGGCGCTTTGGCGGCGCGAGTGTCCGAGAAGCAGCGCTCGACCGGGCTGACCAAGTCGCTGACGCGCAACGCCCTCCTCGTGCCGGATCAGCGACAGCGTGGTGGGGTGCGCATGTACACGTCGAGCCGGCGTGCCGCCAGGGGGGACGCGTACTACCGCTGCCTTTTCGCTGTTACTACCTCTACACGAAGGACGCTGCTGGCGATGGCCGACAACGGCAGCCGCCACCGTCACTGGTCGTGCGCAGCCATGGCTCAATGGAGAGGGGCACGAAGGACACTGTGCACCATGCTCAGTGACGGCCGCGTCTCGCACAGGAGGCGGTCGCTCAGCAGCTGGACCGGAGCAGCCGACGGCTGATCAAGGAGTGCGGCATGGCTCCCCAGGAGGCGCACGAACACGTGTGCAACCACGTTTTCTGCCATGCCACCCCGCCCGTCTATGTGGCGTCTTGTAGGGCTTAATGGGCACATTGGGAGCCGCGAGGCAGCTGGAAGGCGACGTGCCCCTGACGGGGGAGCACAGCGTCAGGGCCTCCTTTCCGTCTTGGGAGCAGTGCCACTGCAGCGCGTGCAGCCTCCTCTCGATCCTGCAGTCGCTGCGGCGCAAGACCCCAGCCCGACCTACAGAGCTTCTGGTAAGCGTGCAGCCAGCTTCTGGTAAGCGTGCGTGCAGCCAGCGTGCTCGGCGCCAACGACGACGCGCTCATCAGCCGACTCTTCTCCAGCTCCAAGTGCTCAGCGGTTGGCGACGTCTTCAAAGTATACATTTTTTTCGCCCACGTCAAGCACAAAGCTGGGCACGAGCTGGGCTCCTGGTGGCGGTTCTACGACAGCAGTGTGTGTGTGTGTGTGTGTGTGTGTGTGTGTGTGTGTGTGTGTGTGTGTGTGTGTGTGTGTGTGTGTGTGTGTGTGTGTGTGTGTGTGTGTGTGTGTGTGTGTGTGTGTGTGTGTGTGTGTGTGTGTGTGTGTGTGTGTGTGTATAAGCCATGACCGCCGAAGGCGGCATGGAAGGGGCGGTTGCCCCCGGGTCTGTGGCGTTGGTCTGCCCTCCCTCCGCCGAGGGTTGATAGGCAGTCCAGGCTGCACGTGGATCAAGGCCTCGTGATCCTCCGACTCTTCGGAGGCGAGAGCGGAACCTTGAACCGGACGTCCCACACGTGGAAGCCACGAAGCCACAGCAGCGTCGTGCAGCTTGGCGCCGACGCCGACTGGGCCGCCTTCGACAGCCAGGAAGCCTACCTGCTGTTCTACGACCAGCAGACGTGGTGACACTTGATCTCATGCGCTTTGTTCACATTGCACATCTTTTTATGCGAGTCTCATGAGTATTTATTCGCGTAAGAAGGTGCATTTGCGTGTCACCGTCGCCGCCGCCGCAAGGTGCGCCGCATACAGACAACGCCATCGCACTAGGAATTTTGTATATATTCCGTATATTTTACACGTATTTATCTATACCAGCTTCTACGATTAGCACGTTGCACGTACTCGTATTTGAATTGGGCAGTACCGTACTGGCATTTGAACATCGTTTGTTTCCATTTGAACATCGTTAACGCACCGG
The DNA here is from genome assembly GCA_030248085.1 of Paralinhomoeus sp. GSCO2_6. Lineage (NCBI taxonomy): Eukaryota > Metazoa > Nematoda > Chromadorea > Monhysterida > Linhomoeidae > Paralinhomoeus > Paralinhomoeus sp. GSCO2_6. The sequence continues at coordinate 9,126 of JASAMY010003085.1, read as the reverse complement.
CGCAAGCCTAAGAATATAGGTCGGGCCACTGGTCCACTGAACTTGATTTACCCAGTTTTCTCGGGCTAAAAATATTTCTGAGGCAAGCGACCGAACGATTGTCTAGCTGCCATTGTTCAGTCGATAAATTGTCCGGCGTCCGCCCTGTGCCTTCCTGCTGGGCGCAAGCGGCGTCCTGTTTCACGTAGGAAAATATTCCAATAGAAAATTTACAAAAAGGGTTCTCAAAGCGAGTGTTTGTCTGGCCTGGAGAAATGGCAGCGGAGCGGACGCCGACGTCGGCGGTACGGAAGGGCTCGCGCCAGGCCCACTTCTGTCCCCTGCACGGCCTGCAGGACTGCACTAGCGCCATGTGCCTTTCGCCGCCCCACAACACACGTACGCACGCACGCGCACCGCGAGCTGTTTTTGACTGCTAGTAAAAAAAAAACAAAGATGAAAAAAATAAAAATTGATAAAAATGAGTAATTATCAAATTCCCTTTTGGTGGTTCCTGGTTAGTGCGATATTACTTACTAGTACGAGTTGTTGTCGCTAGCGCACCCTAAAATGACAGCAGTTTCGCTTTGGAACTCTCAAGGAAGTTGATGCATAACTTTTCACCGTCTTACACTATTGGAACCTCTTGCCACTGAAGATTATTTGAGAAAAAATTGACCAAAGTGACATTTTTTTAATTGTACAGCAGTACATAGTACAACCCTGCATTGAAGAGTTGCACGAATCAATCAATGGACGATATCAGCTCACTCTACTAGCATTTTTCTCACAGCTCGCGTGCGTTCGCGTCTTGCTGCACGCGCTTTTGGTGTCGTTTTCTATACCACACGTTTCCAGTGTAGTGGTTGGTGGTTGGTCAGTGACGCACTGCAGTTGGTGTATGTATTGAGGAGGGTGGCTACGTTTTTGTTGAGGATTAGATGGGGTGGGGGGGACATTTGTTAGTCCTTGGATTGAGATTGCCCAGTAACCGGTGTGGGTGGTGTAGGCATATGCGGCCTGTGCATGCATGTGCAGCTTCTATCACCAGTTGCACTTGCACTCTTTCCAGGGCTGCTCTGATACTGTGCTTCACCAGTGGACCTGTGTGACTGTGCGTGCGTGCTACCTTTTTTCTCGTTACGTGTTGGGTGGCGGTGTGTTGTCCCCTTATATCCACACGTGCCCATCCAGGGGGGGAGGGTATTTGAGACATTCACTACTGAGCTTTGTTTTCCAGAACCATTTTTCCTCGTGGAAATGGGAACAAATTTGCATGACGTACTTTTGGCGAACAAGTGCGTCATGCACTTGTTCTTTTTTTGGGGGGGGGGGGGCGGCGAAAGAAACACCGAGTGTAGTTCCCCTCTCCAAAATGCCATCCCTATCAAGTGTCGGTCAAGTGTTGTCCCGGGCCCAACTTTAGTGGACACCTATCTTTGTCGTCTTTAGCTGAAAGTGCGCCGTCTTTGCGCCGCGATGACAGTTCGGTGTCTGGCAGGCTGGCGGCCACGACGTCGGCTCAGCAGCAGAGAAGGAGGCAGGGTGGCAAGAAGCAGGTGGAGCAGGAAGGGCTGGACATACGCGAAGTTCGACCCTTCCTCGTCGCCGACAGTGTCGTCATCAAGGCATGCGCTGTGCCCAGCCTTCTCATCTGCGCTGATCGAATGCTTCTTCTTCACTATCGTAGTGACTATATGCTTGTAGTGATAGCTGCAGCTGCAGTGCACTGAACCAAAGCACGAATAGTGGTGGCTGGACTGAGATCGCAACACCCTTGCAGCGTCTTGCAGCATGTTTGGCATTCCTTGGCTGGCTGGCTGGCTGTGCGTGCGTGCTTGCGAGTGTGCGTATGCTCGTGTCTGTCTACTCTGGTGTAGTCTGTCTGTCGTGCATAGACGAAGAGAGCCATTTAGGTTCGGCCCGGCGACCGGTTCACTCCTTTCGCGGACGACAACGTGGTGCTGGCGCATCACAGTGACCAGCGGAACCTGGGCACCCTAGCCGAGCTGAAGCACTACCTGCTCGTCTCCCAGTCAAAGGTGTCTGTCTGTCTGTCTGTCTGTCTGTGACTTTTTACGCGTCCTGTCGCGGCACCGGCACGCATGCTAACGAGCCGCTTACGTTGCGCCACGGTTGTTGACATACAATAGTGGGACTGGCGCCGCAGCGGGGTGCTGCTGGCACACAGACTAGCGGCGTCGCTGACGAGCGTGCGCGTGGGAGATTGCGCGGCGCTGCGCGCGATCCGAATCAGCGCACAGCTTGTGGGCTCGCTCTGAGCAGTCTGCTGAGCGTCATTCCATATTCCGTCAGTCAGTCCCGCTGCTCCCCACCTTTGCTTTGTTTGATTGACGGACGGCGCATCGCTTATTCCCCCCCCCCCCCCCGAGCGCCAGACTGCCAGGTCGGAAGAGATGGCGCTGCTGCCTTGCGTGCGCAGGAACGCTTATCGGAGGATTATCCAGTGCGAGGACGAGCCTTTGGAGTCGACCATTCTCTTGCCGAAATCCGGCCACGATTGGGTACTAATTACTACGTCCGTTGCAACCTTGCGTGCTCTCACTGCGTGTAAGATGCGATTTCAACGACGTACAATACAATGCGTGATTCGAGCCTAATTTGCCGACTAGCTTTTCCAGCAAGCAAAGCACGCGCACTTAAAACTTTTCACACTGGAGTTTGTCCCACCACTGCTTGTCCTTTGTTTCCCAGTTTGACTGTGATAGACTGGTTGAGAACTGGAAAAAACGCACTTGCTGCCTGTTGTTGCTGATGCTGCTGACCAAGCGATTATAACACTGGCAGCGTTTCCAATAGGCGGTTCTCAATTGTTTTGGGTCTTTTCTCGCTAGAGCACATTCCATTGTACATAGCTATATTTGCGTTCAGTACCCGACAGTCTTTCTGCTGCTGTCTTCTTTCTCCACTAAGCGTGGGTCGCCATAAGTAGTCGTGTGGGAGGAAAATGACTGACAGGGTCTGGATATCCGACATGATGATACATAACGCAGTTGCGTGTTGTGTGTCATAAGACGTGTTTGTTGCGCTAGTTTCACGGTCATAGCGTTTGTGTGCACTCCAAAAGGCAAGTGCTGTGTGCGCGCAGTTGTTTGCATGCCTGCCCTTGTCGCGTCGTCGAGACCCGTTCCCTGTAGGCGAAGCGCTTCCTGCGGCAGAACCATTGGGGCACGGGCCACAAGATCCGCGCCGAGCTCTGGCGCGAGCTCTGCAAGGACGCGAACACGGGCGCGCATCTGCTCCTCTACGCCGAGGTGCTGCCCACGCTCCAGATCAGCAGTGGTGAACAGAGCTGTCTAGTCACCTGCTGTTGTTTTTTTCTAATCCAGATCCCCTGGCGTTTCAGTGGAGAAGTTCTGTCCCTCTCCGCAAGACCTGGACTGTTTCAACCGGCAACTGAACGAGACGGGCAAGCTGGCGGTGCAGCGGATACTCAGCGCGCTACAGCACTTCAGGCCCGACGTTGACAGGCTCGCCGTGCGTACCATACGTACCTTAATAGGAATAGGCTCAGCCCCTGTTGTGGTTGTTGGATTAGAGGCAACGCTAGGAGGCCGTCAATGGCCCATACAGCACAGTCATCTCCATGACGCCTTCCGTCTTGAGCTGCATAATTAGCCAAAAACATTCGGAAGAACGCCGTCTGTAATCTAAGGGACGTGGAGAGGAAAGTCGTCGATCTAGTGGCTCCATCTCAAGAATCGAACCCAGAACCGTGCCTGCGCAAGGGGGCGATTCTCTACCACTCGGCCATACGCTGCCCGGCGCAACCCCATACGTTGCGATTCTCTGCTTGTCTTACCTGCCATTTTGTATGTAGATCCTGTACCCTTTGACGGCGATCCTGCTGCACTACATGGACGAGGCGGAGGCGTTCGCCAGTGTCATGCACCTGCTGGACCAGAACGCAGCTGAGGCGGGTGCCAGCAGACGCCCGCTGCAGGGACTGCAGTCCCAGAAGAGCGTTTGCCTCCTACAAACCGAAGTCTCCATCGCCGCCTCGAGAAAGACGCTGTTGACGCTCGTCAGAAAGCATAAGGTGCGCGGCCTCATGGGCTAGGGTTCGTAGATATGTACTTGTGTGTTAGAAATCTTGGACGGCGGTGGTTCCGTTTGGGACCAAAACAAGCAAACAGAAAAAGAGAGTCTTTGGTCAGTTTTTGGTCAAAATAGCGTTATTTACTTGTCTTAGGAAAACAACACTGTAAAGGGACTAAAAGACTAACTTTTATAATTCTTGACGGGGGGGGGGTGAATTGCCGACTGGGTTGCCGAGGAAAGCTCCCCCCCTCAGTTACATGTATGCTGGGGTGGTGATGGATGGCGACTTTACGTTGTTGAATTGAGGCCGTCAATTGCCCCTGCTCGTCCGTGAAGTCTCCCTGTCTTGAGGCGCAGCGCAATGCACGTAGGAGGCCAAATTCACCACTCTACCACTTCTTCAAGTCTCGCTGCCCCGACGAAAAAGTGTATCACGTTTGTCTTGTGTGCCACTTTGTGTAACAAGACGTCGCCGTTCAGAGGAGAACGTACGACTATCTCGTTGAAACATTTGGCGCGGAGCGTGGCGAAGACGGCATTTTGGAGGTGTTCTGGGATTGGAAGTGGTGGATCTTTAGAGATCTGCCCTATTTTCACTTGGTTCGTTCGTTTTGGCTTTTCAGTATGTGTGTGCGTGCGTGCGTGCGCTGGTCTTTTCAGCTGTGTGTCTGCTCGCGTGCTTACGCCTTTTCTCATGTTCTAATTAAGCAATTAAGCGGTGGCGGATCCAGAAAAAAATTTCGGAGGGGGGAGGGATTTTGCAGAAGAGAGGACCGTGTTGAACTTTTTGGATATTGAGCCATTTTGGCAGTGGTTTGGGCGCCCAATCGGTTCATTTTTTACGACTAACAAATATTAACGGCGCTGCAGGCAGGCGATAATTTTGCTGTTTTCGACCACCTACAAGCAATTTTATGCTGAAAACTAGGCGCGATTCTTCTCCCACTGCCTATCCCTTTCCCCCTTTCCCCCTAGATTTGCGATTTCGGGAGGGGGAATTCCCCCTTTCCCCCACTCCTGGATGCGCCACTGCAATAGTGCAATTAAGAGTCTACACACGCCAATTAAAATCGCACAAATTACACACGCAGGTGCGAGTCTTGGACTGCTTTTGGTTCGAAGGCCAGAAGGTGCTGTTTCGCGTGGCGCTGTGTCTGCTGCGTCTCTGGCACAAGGAGCAATTGCGGCAGGGTGGCGGACGGCTCTCCGCCAACGACCCCTCAGTCGTCAGCCTGTCCATCGCCCACTTCTGCAGGGCGCTGGAACTGCCGCCCCACGACTTGTTAGGGGTGCGTGTGTCGCAGAATTCGGCTTTTTCCTGGTGTAGGACCAAAATACATTGGCTGGTGGCTTGGGAAAAGGGCTTTTGTGACGACCGGGAGCTTGGCTGTGGGCGGAAAAATTGCCCACATGCAACGGAATTCTGCATTGCCTCTTACTCACTCCTACTTTTTTGCCTCCGGAAGTTTTCAATCGAGTAAACTTGGCCGGTCCCTGTTTCTTCCATAATTTATGGTCGAGAGGGGGGGGGGGGGGTTCATCCCGCGTGGTGAGTCACAAGTCTTCTTGCCATCACTGTGTCATATTACGGAAGCGGGTCGCATTTACGTCGTACGCACGGTATTTAGTTGGAGGGAGAGTATTCTTACGCATGCGTAATTCTCTTGCGCATGCCAATGTTTCCGCGGGACCTTCTTCAGAAGGCGTTCGGCGTACGAAACCTACGCATCGTGGAGCTGCAGAGGCTGCAGGCCAAGTTCGAGCTGGAGCACCGGCTGCAGGGCGCCCCGCACAGGGAGAGCGCCCACTTCCACGTCTCCGACCAGCTCACCCTGCCCTCCGACATACTCGCCCACAGGCGACAGGTGCGTGCGTGCCTGCGTGTCTGCTTGCTTGCTTTGTCCGTGTATGTCTGGGGCTATGGCCCAGTGGCCTCTTGCCCGGAAGGGAGGGTCTCGGGCTCGATTCTTGATGGATCAGTGGAGTTTCTCGTGCCGTCGCTGCCCCTAGATTACAGATGACGATCTCCCGAATATCTTTGGCTAATTATGCGGCTTTGCTAGACGGGAAGGCGTCATGGAGATGGGTATGCTGAATGGGCCATTGACGGCCTCCTAACGTCACCCCTAATCCAACAACAACAACAGCAACCCAATGTCTCAGGGCACCCCTCTCCATATCCCCCCCCCCCCCTTCTCGTGTCGACGACAGGGCCGATTGCGCAGTGCTCGAATAAAAGTGTCCCCTTTTCACAAAAGATAGTCGTACTCGTCAACCGTCTTTCATTTTTCTACAGCTGTCGAGCGCGTTGCTCCACTGGCTGCCGGCGCGAATTCAGCTGCTGACCGTCGAGAGGGTCTTCTCGAGCGGCGTCGACGGCAACAGTCTCGCCTACTTCTGGCAGAGGATCGCGCCCTACGAGCACACGCTGCTCATTGTCAAGGCAATTAGTGGAGAGGTGCTAATTAAGACTTTTCTTGTCCTGTAACGGCGCTAGTCCAGTTTAGGTGTGCAAAAAAAAATTAGGTGTGCAACAAAAAAATCGGTGTGCAACCACTTTAGGTGTGTAACAAAAAATATATTTAGAGCTGCGCACACTTGAAAAATAGGCTTTGCTTAGGTCTTAGGCTTGGCTTAGGCTGTCTAGGCTTAGGCTAGGCTCATGCTTAGAATTAGGCCAGACTTAGGCTTCTGCTTAGTCTAATGTTTTCACTTAGTTAGACTTAAGCTTTTGCTTAGGCTTTCGCTTAGCCTTAGGTTTTCGCTTAAGCTTAGGTTTTTGCTTAGGCTTTCGCTTAGGATTAGGCTTTCGCTTAGGCTTAGGCTTAGGCTTTCGCTTATGCTTAGGCTTTGCTAGGCTGCTTATGCATATGCATGCACGCACTCTCGCCCGCTGGGACGCATTTACGCACGCACACAGACACACGCTGGCACGCACGCACGCAGGTATGGGCGCACCAACGCACACAAGCCAGTGAGCAGCTACTGAACGAGTTGCTGCAGCCTGAGCAAAGCCTAAGCCAAGCCTAAGCCAAGCCAAGGTCGAGCCTAAGCCTCTAACACACAAGGTGTGTGTGGCTCTAAATAAATTTGTTACACCATAGGTGGGCACGGTCCCAAGAACAGCCCGTGCAGTACTGATGGTGCTGCGAAATCCCCCGACCCACCATCTTCCACAGTTTTACCTTTTTCCACTAACACCTTTACATAATGCACTGCATATTCATTGCAAATTTCATTGTCTGTTGACGTTGACGCAGGCTAACGTATTGAAATTTTTGCCAATAGACGCCCCTTACATGTCACTAAGGCACTAAGGCACTAAGGCACGGTGGCGCGACCCGCCACCTGCTGGCAGGAACTTACAAAGCAGGCCTCACGAGTCTGCACACGAGCGCGGTGTCAGAGGCAATGGGCCTGGCCCAGCCAAACCGAGTCCTCGGCCAACGCCCCCCCAGAATCAGCGCGACGGAGCAGGCGCTGCCTCGCCTGGTCCGCTGTCGACTGGCACAACTCCGATCTGGACATTGCACACTCCTCAATGACTATCAGAACCGGCTGCACCCTACGATCAGCAACACCTGTCCAAACTGTGCGGCGACTCCCCATGACACCACCCACTTTCTCAGCTGCCCAGCAGTCGCAGGCCCGCCTTTGCCAGCCACCTGCCTGTGGACAGACCCACGCCAGGTGGCGACGAGATTCCTTGGCTTTACCGATCTGACGACGGACGCCGCGGGGACGAGCGCTTAGACACACACACTAAGGCACTAACACAGGCACATTTTCTTGAATATTTGTCCTTGCGCAAGCCTCATTAATGCAGAGTCTGTTCATAAAGCACAGCGCTGCAGGCTAATTTTTACTAAATTTTGGTCAAATTGCTCCATACCGACCCCAAAACGACAAAATCTACTCAGAAAACAATGCGCTGCGGTCCATTTTGTAGCTTAGCATATACAGGCCCCTTGCAGAGGCTTCAAAATGCATTGGTTGTAGGTACACAAACACGCCGCAGGCAAATTTTTAAACATTTGACAGTAAAGGCTCCCTACAAACCTCATGAATACTGCATAGTACAGTGAGAGAAGACAGAGCCGCTGGCAACATCTTCGAAAAATGAGTACCCGAGAGGTAAAGTTTTGCATTCAATAGATTGACTTTGAAAAAAGTTTTGGGGGCAGCCGGAAAGTTTGGAAGGGCAACTGCCCCTACCGCCCTTGCCCCTCCCTAGCGCCGCCACTGATGACAACACTTTGGAGCACAAAAAAAAGTGAAAGATAAGTACTTGAGAAGAAACAGTTTTTGTGTGTTGTGTCAGTCGCACACACAAAAATGGGACAACCTCAGAAATTCCACCAGCAGCAGTTCAGTCTCTGCACTCAAATCGAGCTGCGAAATCCAATACCAAAAGTGAGCTGCGAAATCCCACACCATGCTTGGTCCTAACCTGTGGTGCCTTGAGCATCGGAATTCCCCACCCAACGCGACTTGACGCTTCGCACGGCGAAATCCTCCACCCAGACGCGACCCACAGCGCTTCGCGCTGCGAAATCCCTCACCCACTAAACCCGCAGCGCTTCGCGCTGCGAAATCCCTCCCTCAATCGCATGCGATATGCGAAATCCCTCCCAATTTTAGCCCGTGCATGCACGGTCCAGCACGGGCTGTGCCCACCTAAAGTGGTTGCACACCTATTTTTTGTTGCACACCTATTTATTTTTTGCACACCTAAACTGAACCAGCGCCGCTCCTTTTTACCCAGAATAGCACGCGATCATATTTCCATTGGGGAGATCTCCCCTCCCACACCCCCCCCCCCTGGAAGGGCCATTTACCCCCCCCCCCCCCCTCAACCCACTGGGCCTTACCCGGTTACAGGTATGTCTTAGCGAGTGTTAGAAAAAATTGCGTGAATTGTACAGAATTCAGCGTGTTCTTAGAAAGCAAAACCTGGGAAGGAGAGAAGTGGTTTACAGGTATCGTCACCTCCACAAGTAGTTTATTTATTTTAACGCTTGCGAATGTTTCAACCCGCCTTCTTACCAACAGTGTGTCTGCCGGTTGTTCAATAATTGCTGTAGC